>OVBE01009529.1:0-14153 GCA_900406425.1 Iberis pinnata | reverse complement strand
ATATTAGAAAATAGGGTTCAGAAATCTTCTCCACAAAGGTTCAGGATTCTTCTCCCAGTAAAAACTTAGAATTATAAATAAAGCTTAAGTTCTAAAATTCTAAAACACCTTGTATTTATAGGCTAAAAAAGTAAAATAATAAATAAGGAAAACTTGATAGGCTTGAGGACTCTTTTGCAAAATATGGAAATCTTCTAAAAATCTCGCAGGCACTTTGGACCGATCGGTCCAGGCTTAGACCGATCGGTCCATCTTCTCCGGACTCTTGTGGACCGATCGGTCCAATTGTAGACCGATCGGTCCAAATCTTCTATTTTCTCGAAAATTCAGACCGATCGGTCCAAGGGTGGACCGATCGATCTGAAGTCTTTTTTACTTCATTTCTTCTGATTCGCCAATCCGAGACCAAATTGGTTCTTCAATTCTCCACTTGGTCATATTCCATCCAATTTAACAGTAATTCAGCACTTTTAATCCAAATCGACCCGAACACCTGAAAGTCTTTAGAAAGTTCCAATTTACAACGAAAGAGCTCAGATAATGCATGTCTAGCAGGCATAAATGCCCACTAAAATGCATTAAATCTGAGTAATATCAGCCAATGCTAAGAATAGTAGGGCACTTCACTCTATTCTTCAAAGATATTACCGAGCTTCGGGACAAGTTATCAATGTTGAAAAATTGAGTGTTACTTTTGATATCTTGTGTTTTTGATGCATTTTACCTATCATTTTGCATGCATTATAGAAAAATTTACTCGCATATAGGTTATATAGCTTGCATTTGCATTGTATATCATTATTTCAAGTGGTAGATGTGAAGAAACCAAAGTCATGGATCAGGGTTTAAAGATGAAAAAGAGGCAAAAACAGAGCATACCGGGCAACAACAGCAGTTTAACCAAACCGGTATGACTGCACCGGTCAATAGAAACCGGTACAGTATGCCGATGTGAAGAGGAAAACTTTCCATGGAGAAATAGCGGTTTGTCACATCGGGGAATGCAAACCACTGTCAAGACGGATGAACAATACCGGTGGGCATACCAGTTTATACAAACCGGTATGGTCAGCATAAGTCAACATTTTTCCAAGTTTTAACTTGTCTCAACCTAATTTTCAGTGGGTTAACCCAAATATTTTATGAACACTATTTAAGCCTTTAACCTAATTTTTAGAAAGGCTAAGCTTTAATTTCTCTAAGACTCTTTGTAATCCTTTGGATCTTTAATCTATTTTGAGTTTGATTCCTTGTTTGATTGGTTTCTTTCTAATCCAAATCTTCTTCTAATCATGTTTAATTACATATCTATCATAAAATTTTGTGATTTCTCTATGATTAGTGAGTAGTGAATTTTAAGTGAATGGTTGGGTAGATTAGGGTGATTAGATGAAAGATTGTGGTGTTTAGGTTTTATAATTCATAAATCTTCTTGTAGATGTTGCCCTTAATGCTAGGATTGAATTGATCTCTCAATTCTAGAAGTTAGGAAAATTGTGCCCGAAAGGTGTTCCACAAAATTCTTGAACTAATCTCTATAAGCTAAATGAGGCCTAACCAAAGAAATTTTTGTTAGTTAGTTTAGTGTTTAGGATAAATTGGATCTTAATATTTCTTAATTGTGTAGTTTTCCAAGAGATTGTCTAAATTGTATGATTAGGAAAAGGATTAGTGCCATGAAAGTGGATTAGTCTAGGTTTTGGAATTTAGACCAATGATTAGCTTAATAGTTAGAATTGAACACCACATGAATTCATTTGATCACCCAAATCAATTACCTACACCATTTTCTTAGCCTTTTATATTTGATTTTAATCTTAATTTTCAGTTGACTTTTGTTAATTGCAGATGACTTTTGAAACATTTGACTTTTGTTTGAATTTTGAGTTATTGTTTATTTGAGATGATTGAAACCTATCCAATTCTATTTGGTTTAAACTAAATACAATTCTAATAGGATTAGTGCGTTAATCTACCTGAATTTGGTTGATACCATAAGTTCTACAATGATGAATAAATGAATTTGAATATTTGCTTGAATAAGTAGAAATTCTTGTTTATCAACTTTCTCTACTGGTATCCCCTAGAAAACAGAGAAGCAGTTAAGCAGATCCTAGGCATTACTAAAGAAGGTGGCTCGAGAAAATACCTAGGTGTTCCCCCAAAATTTTGGTTAAAAAAAGACGAATATTTTTGGGGAAATCGTTGACAAAATTAGGAAAAGATCACTTAGTTGGACTTTGCGCTTCCTTTCACATGCGGGAAAACTGATAATGCTCAAATCGGTTCTTATGGTTATGCCATCCTACACTATTCTTTCTTCAAGATCCTGATCTCACTATGCAAACGTATTCAATCGATTCTCACTCGCTTTTGGTGGGATGCAAACTCCGATCGGAGACAAATTTTCTTGGTTCCTTGGCGGACTCTTGCTATGCCCAAAAACACTAGTGGACTGGGTTTTAGAGATATCAAGGCATTTAATGATTCTATTTCTAGCTAAGATCAGTTGGCGCCTTCTATCAAATCTGGACAACCTACTAGCTCGTGTTCTTCTTTCAAAATATTGCTTAACTGATAACTTTATGGAAATCAAATTGTCCAGACCCTCTCACAGTTGGCGGGGAATCATGGCTAGACGAGAGGTTCTATGTAGATGACTAAACTTCTTGGTAGGAGACAGATCCACCATCAGACTTTGGCGTGACCCATGGCTTTCCATTCATGAACCAATTACTCCTATCGGGCCGATACCTATGGGTTTGGAGGACCTACGAGTTAGCTCCCTTATTATACCCTCGAATCAGTCTCTTATTCCTCAATATGAGGACTTGATCGAACTTCTTCCACCTCTCTCATCTAGATGTAATGATACTCTAGTTTGGCTTCTTGTAAAATCCGGATTATACTCCACTCGGACAGGATATGGGTTAATATACATAGCTGACGTCCCACGTTCCACATTTTTTTTAAATGGAAAAGCAATCTATGGAAACTTAATACTAATCCAAAAATTAAGACCTTATTATGGAAAACCTCTGTTAATGCCTTTCTATCAAGTTCTGAACTAGCAAAAATGAGCTTCTTATCGACATTAGCCTGCTCGTTTTGTGGTCAATCCGAATCGATTAGTCACATCCTGATCCATTGTCCTTTCGCTAGACAAGTATGGCTCTTAGCTTTTCTTTGTAATCTCTTGATTTCTACTGATGTATCAGTCATGAATATTCTCTCTAAGGCTAAGCTTGCCCGTGTTCTTCCTCCAACATCATTACAATATGCATCTCTGATTTGTTGGATTCTTTGGAACATTTGGCTAGCTCAAAATAATCGCGTCTTCACCAATCAAGTCTCTTTCGCTATTGAGGTCATCACTAAAGCAGTTTTAGATGCAAAGGAGTGGGAATCTGCCCAACTTCTTCCTTATAAGCCTAACCTACAGGTTGCTTCTCACTCTATTTTCCTGGCCTCTCACAGCTTTAAGTGTTGTGTCGATGCTGCCTGGCGTTCAGATGCAGCTTTCTCAGGTTTAGGTTGGGATTTTTTCACTACTGATGATGCTTTGGCTGAGTCGTATTCTTTATGATGTCCTCGTCTTCCTTCTACATTAATGGCAGAAGCTCGCGAACTTAAAGAGGCAATGTGTCATGCCGTTTCTCTCCACCGACGAGATATCGTCTTCTTCTCATACTCGATGACCTTGGTCTCACTTTTTAAGTTTCAAAGCTCTTTCTAATGAGTTATTTAGCTTACTAAGTGATATTCGCAGTCTCATTTCAGAATTTTCATCTATTTCTTTTGAGTTTATTCATAGGAAAGACAATAATGTTTGCAGATAAGTGTGCTAAAGAAGTTATTCTTGGCCCTGTAACACCTTCTATTTTGTTCATTTGAAACCTTTATTAATGAATTATGTTTGGAAAAAATTTTTTTGACAAAGTAGCAGGGGTGGCCCTGAGCTAAAGCTCGTAAAGCAGTGTTTTAGGCGCCAAGAATGTATACATATATTAGGGCACCAAATTTATTAAAAACACTTTGGTATCGTGGTTGAGTAAATCAAATTTAGGGCATCAAATTTTAACTATGCTTTATGCACTATTTACATCCGGATCGGTATTGCAAAGTAGTATAAAAAAGGTGAAAGAGGAATTAATAACAAGAATTAAACTATGAGAGATTAATCAAATTAATGTCAACTACAATTTCGTGCCAAACAAAGATTTATATGTCCCCGTATATTCTTCAGCATATTTATCCAATCCCTTTGAAAAACAAGACCACTTGGTCAATCTCATACTGAAAACGTGAATCTAGTAAGACCACGTGTTACTTCATATATGTGGATAGATCGCTTCACAAGTGGATGATAACACAAAATGTATTGTTTAGTGCGTTACGGGACAAATTTAGGTTAAATAATATTATCTTCACGTCTTTAAATCAATTATTTGGTTATCGGAATTGAATTTGTCGGTGACATTGTTACTAGACAAATCTTAAAAGAAAGAGAGAAGAAAACTGAAAATTTGCAGGTAGGATAAGATAAAATAAAAGCTTAAAAATAGTAATATTTAACAAATTCAACGTACGATCCACCTTAATCCTCTCTCAGTCTTTCTTTCTTTCAATCTCAAGATACCTAAAGTACCCTTTTTTGTTTTCTTGTTTCCATAAGAAATCAAAACAAAGTCTTCAACTTTTTCTTCTTTGCTAATTTGTCTATTACCTCTGTTTAATCTCCTCGAATTTGTGTATACGCAAAATCTATTTACAGAGCATTTATTGCCCAAAAAGGTTTCGACTTTTTGTTTGTTTCTTTGCGTTTTGTACGAATGACTCGCCGGTGCTCACATTGTTGCAACAATGGTCACAATTCGCGCACGTGTGGTGGAAGCGTAGGAGGATCTTCTTCCTCCTCCGCCGTGAAGCTATTCGGTGTGCGATTAACGGATGGGTCGATTATTAAAAAGAGTGCGAGTATGGGTAATTTATCAGCATTGGCCGTTGCTGCTGCGGCGGCAACGCACCACCGTCTATCTCCGTCGTCTCCTCTCGCGGCGTCAAATCAAAACGAGTCACCATTATCGGATCTCGGTGGATACACAAATCAACGTAAAGAAGGGTATTTATCGGATGATCCAGCTCATGGTTCTGGGTCAATCCACCATCGAGGGGAGAGGAAGAGAGGTAAAAACATTTCAATTTGATTGTTGTTCATGTGAAAACCTTGATTGCAATTCGATAGCAAAGTTTTCAACTTTGTGCTGTTGAAATTGATTCCGGTTATTCCAGAAATTGAATGGTTGTAGGTCTTACCGGTTAGTTGAATTGTTGGCAGTACAGTTTCTTACAGTGTTGGATTCTTATTAGATTCTTGTGTTGGTTTTGGGTGCTTATGAAAGCATCATTTGGTTTGTTGATCATATTTATTGAACTTTAAGTATATGGTCATGTGTTTTGGTGATGAATGGCTTATAGTTTATTGGGTTGTAGGTGTTCCTTGGACTGAGGAGGAACACAGACTATTCTTAGTCGGTCTTCAAAAACTGGGGAAAGGAGATTGGCGCGGTATTTCAAGGAACTATGTGGTTTCAAGAACTCCTACGCAAGTGGCTAGTCATGCTCAAAAGTATTTCATCCGCCATACTAATTCCACTCGCAGGAAAAGACGGTCTAGCCTCTTCGACATGGTTACTGAAGAAATGGTTTGCATCATCTCTTCTTTATCTGTGGAAATGTTTGGAAACCTGTATTGAATATCTCCTCTGTTTTGTCTGATTTAGGTACCAGATTCAGCGCCAACACAGGAAGAACAAACCTTAAAGGAACCAGAAAACAAAACCTACCTTCCTTCACTAGAGCTCTCACTCAACAGTACTACCGAATCTGAAGCTGTTGTAGTCACAGCGCCACCACAGGAAAAACCCGAAGAAGCCATAGAGCCATCAAACGGAATTTCACCAATGCTAGTGCCAAGCGGCTTCTTTCCTCCTTGTTTTCCAGTCACTTACACGTTCTGGCTCCCTGCGGCTTCCAGTTCCTTAGAAGCTGAAACTTCTTCTCAGCAGCATCAGGTTCAGGTCCTAAAACCAAAACCTGGATTTGCTAAAGAACGTGTGAACATGGATGAGCTAGTTGGTATGTCTCATCTTAGCATAGAAATGGTGACAAGACATGAAACCGAAACTTCGCCATCTCCTTCCCCGCTATCTTTGAAACTAATAGGAGAGCCCTCGAGGCCATCGGCATTTCACTCAAATGGTTCGGTTAATGCTTCTGAATTGAGTAAAGGCAACAGCGCGATTCAGGCGATCTGAAAAATCTTGTTGATGATTCAAGAATGAAGAACTAACCAGAGGATCAATAAGCCATTTAGAGACAAAGGAAGAATAGAGCAAACAAACAACAGAACTACCAAACAGTTAAAAACGTTTCTCAGATCAGCATCACATCATACTTACATTAGATAAGTTCACATTACAGTAATACCCCCTCATTTTTTTACAACTGTATTATTTTTTATATTTTTATTATAATAGATTAGACAAATAAGAAATATTTCAAATCAAATGTATTGTTACCGTTGGACCAGCAAAAAGAGGAGTATTTGTTCTTTGGTGTGAAGATGCTGGTAACCTAAATAAAATCAGGAGTAATAGTGAGATAGAGAATCAATGTTGCATTGGGAATAAATCATAAAAAAAGAATGAGAAGAGATCGTTAAGGTCGAATTATGTAACAATAGCGAGGTTACTCACCGCAAAAACAAGCAGATTCACACGTACTTTCTCTCTAGAGTTTCTCCAAGAAACTTCTGTCGATCGTTCCCCTGACTGGGACTAGTGGCCATGCCTTTTTGGGTCGGATTGCGTAACTAAAACGAAGTAAATAAACAAGCGAAAAGTGTCAGATAAATTCACATGTAGTCATGTTTAAAAGCAGCATGATTATCTGAAAATAGTTCTCAACGCATTACTAAAGACAGACTCCCGCAAGTAAAGACATTTATTTATGTAGACTACATCAGATCTCTAAACCAAATTCTTTTGTGCTTCTCAATCAATGAACTAGTTAGATACTCTAACTTACGCATTAAAAAGAAGTCTAGACTAGGAACCTAACAATTTCAATCCCTTTGATAACCCTAATTATCAAACCTTGTTTTCTCTTGGAAAACCCTAAAACCTAACTTATGAACTACTCAAACATTGAAAAGAAATCACAAATCATAATAAAAGAAAAACACATAATTAATAACATAAAATAACAACATATATTGGTATATAACGAGGGTTGAGAAAGACTTCTCCAAATACATTCCAAATTTGCAGAGAAAAGCTTATATAACAAAGAATAGCAAGTATAAATGCCCAATATTAAGCATTAAAACCGAATAATATCAACTCTTCCAGAAAAAGTTTCAAAAGCCAAGAAAAATATCATCACAAAGCAACACCAGAAAGTCAAATAAAAAAAAATTGAAAATTATTCATAACACTATCTTAAAGATGTACGCTACACTCACTTATATAAAAAACTTACAATTACGTTTCTTTTTCAGGGCATAATTGTTTGCAATCAATATATGGATTTTAGTTTTTTCAACAATATTTATAAGTTTTAATTATTTAGACGCACAAAATCAACAAACACACTGGTGCAATATAATAAAAACTAAATTGGACACATGTCAAATCTATAAATAAATTGGGATTAAATTTATAATTGTTTAATATGTATTTAAAATTTTATATAAATTATAGGAAAAAAAATTATTGGGTGCAATTGCACTGCACACATAATGCATAATCTGCATCAGCCACTGTCTACGTTAATATAGTTCTTTTATTGCTCTGACTGTTGAAATCTTTTGGTTATAGTGGGGACTGGGGAGAGTGGTTCTCATGGTTCAAGTGAAGGAAGTGATGCGAACAACAAAATATAATATATATATATATATATATATATATTATGCATAAATTTGATAAGATATACGTAATATATAAGAGACATATGTTAATTAAATCATTATCAATTATTTACATTACATCATATTTTTATTTTATTTTTATGTATTAGTATTTTTCTATTTATATTGTGTATGTAGAATAATATAATTTTGCTTCTAAAATATTGAACTTTTGTTGTTGTGGTTGTGCATCCTCATCTGTAACCAAAACTTTTGATATCATTCTAATAGAAAAAAAATGCCAAATAAGTCCTTAACTTATCATTTTAGGCCAAAAAAATTTGTACTTTTAAATGAGCCATTTTAATCTTTGATTTCTTGTTTAAATTCACTTAAATATCCAATTTTTGTTGATCGAACCATTTTAGACCTCTATTTAGTCAGTGGTTATTAACATTAAACAGAGTTAATAACTCTATTAATTAATCCGTTAGAGCAAGCTATGTCGTTTGCTTTATAACTTAAAATCAAAAATCCCTTATTCAATCAACGAACGCTAAATGACTGTCCTCCAAAAATTCCGGCAGGGTTTGCTCTGATTTATCGAACTGCACGTGTGTAAATCCTCTGTGTTCTCTATCGTGAATGTCTCTAGGTTAGTTTTCGTTCAGAAACACTAACTATTTTTCGAAGTTGAGCAACCTTTTAATGTAATCCAACTAGATACTCAAGAGCATGACGATCAAGGTATGTGATTACAATGTTGAGCAAATTAGTATCATAAGGAGAGATATTGACATCATCATGGAGTCTCATGAGTTTACTGTCTACATATTAGCAACACGTCACGAGGTACAAAGGGACCATGTGTTTTAAGAAACTCTTAAGTCTGCATATTAGCAATTGGGACTCTCATATGTTTATGTCTGGATTTTGATTTATCAAACAAGTGATTATTTAGCATTATTTATGATTTTTTAATGGGAGAATGAAAATATAGGACTTTTATCATCTGTGATTTATCAAAGCCTTAAAATGTCACTTCTTCTATTTATTTTTTCGAAAACCAAACAAAAAAAAAGAAGCAAAAACATCAAAAGCTGCAATGACTTTTAACAATCCCCTATATAGCTCCAGATTTGATTTCTTCTTTCTTTAGCAACTCAGAAACATTAGTATCATCGCTTCTTTGATCCCACTGAGAATACTTATGACAGCTGCCATTGTGCGCAGACTTTATGCAGCTCCATCTTTCAAATTTTTTTTCATGACATACCATTTCCACAAATGACAACAGTTTTGTGATTTACAGTAACAAAAAGATGGCAAGAAAATAAGAAGATAGAGAGAATCACATACATGTATAATCCCAACTAGTAGAAATTTGCCTTATTCTGCAAAAGTCAAAGAGTTCACAACTCCAGGCTGTAAGATTGTATAAGGCATTGTGAGGAACATTGTTTGACAAATCAAATTTTTTTTCTTTGCAATAGAACCAATTCAAGTTTCTCAAATGCTAATGACTTAATTGCAGTCTAAATATTTATTAGGCATGAAATATATGTACAATCATCTAAAGCATCACACATCACTAAAAAAACGCATAACAAAGGAAAGAAATTTACCAGGAGAAGATCAAATAAAAGTCCAATGACATTTTTTCAATTTTCCACAGCCTCTAAGACACAAAAAGAAATTATTTTTGTAACTATATACTGCAATGTTAAGATTCAATTGCATCTGAGACGAGGCAAACGGGAATTAAATTGAAGGCTTACCTAAGACTCCATTTATGGTCACTGGTCAGTGTATAAACTATTACAGGATGTGCGTACTTTAAGAGAAACACCAGTTTCTTTTTTTTAACATACCCCAAAGTGCAATAGTTCCATTATCCAAACCAAATAGGTACTCATCCTCACCCAAACAACAACTCTCAAGAGACGATTGATGAGCACGATAGACCAAGCGACTTATCACATGCACCCAGTGGCCGGAATTTTTGAAGGGAAATGAAATTGGATTAAGGGTTCGTAAATCATTTGTTCAAACGGATTAATTCATTAACTTTGTTTAAAGGTTATAACGTTGACTAAACAAAAGATTAAAATGGCTCTGTCAACAAAATTTGGATATTTAAATGGATTAAAAAAAAAAAAGAAAATAGAGATTAAAATGGCTCATTTGAAAGTTCAAGTTTTTTTTGGTCTAAAATGATAAGTTGGAATTTTAGATAAATAATTTCATTTTGAGTGCTCTAGTGCTATTGGTGTACTTTAGAGAAGAAAAAGAAAAAAAAATTTTCCATTATAACTTATTTTTTATATATAATTACCTTCTATCATTTTCTCTCTTCTAACATGTGTCAAATTTTTTCATTTGCCATTTTTTACCTTCAATCTTTAAAACTAATTAGTTAGTTGATAATATATATATATATATATGTATGTATTTTAAAAACAAAAATTATACCAAAATTCTTAATTTTTCATATTTTATAAATAGACACTTGTTTTGTTTAATTTTGACACAGAAAAAAAAAAAAAACAAACTAAAAATCTTGTGTACAAGTCATTGTACACATATTGCATTATCGTCATTATACATAGTCAATGTGTAGCCAAACATTTTGTACACGACGTTGTACATAAACTGCATCATAATTGCGTATATCTAATAATTAGCATGATGTACACAAGCATCATGTCCACATCATTGTGTACGTGATGCTATACACATACTGCATTATCGTTGTGTACATCTAATAATAAGCATGAAGTACATAAGAATCTGTACACAAACATTTTGTACGTGTGATATTACTCGGTTTTAATGCATAATAGTGGGCATTTATGTCTGCTATTCTGCATTATTCCGAGTGTTTTCCTTGCAAACTTGGTATATTTTCATGATTCTAGGTGTTCGGGTCGTTTTGGAGCTTAAATGAATATTTCAGGACATTCAGAGCATTTCAGAAGTTTCAGAATATGGTGTAAGTGAAGAATTAAAGTGCACGATTGGGCAACACATGTGCCCGATCAGGGAAATGTTCATGGAACGTTTCAGACAAATCGATCGATCGAGCAACTTATGAAGGATCGGGCAATTATGCAATCTGCCCGATCGGGCAGATAGAGATCGATCGGGCAGATGCCCCGAGAAGAATCTGAATTTTTCCAATTTTGCACTAAAGTCCTCAATCCTATCCCAATTTCCATATTATATATATATATATATATATATATATATATATTTACTTTTTAGAACTATAAAAGCCTTTTGGCTTAGGTTATGATTTTACACTTTTTTATACTTTGCAATTTTTGAGAGCTTTTACTGGGAGAAGAATTCCTGAACCTTGTATCTTGGAGAAGAAATTCTGAACCCTATTCTTAATATATCTATTTTATTCATTTCAAATTACGTGTTTTACTCTGACATTGAATTGTGTTTGATTTGCTATGTCTGAGTAGTTCATTAGTTAGGTTTCAGGGCTTCATAGGAAAACCAAGTTTGAATGTTAGGATTAACTTTGTATGATTGATTTGTTAGGTTCTTAGTCTATATTCGTTCTTAATGCATGAATTAGCTTGATCACCTAGTTCATGATTATAGGTTGATAAATACAAAGATATTTGATTTAGAAACCTGAACTAATTTAGATGAATACGTGTTTTTACATGCGAGAGTATTGTTTTAAATGCTTATCAACAATTGAATCTGATTGTAATGCATGATCGAATTGCGTTAAAGACGGCGAGAATTTGTCTCTGGAAATTCGAGCATAGGGTCAGAGAGGAGATTATTTTTTATTCATTTTTCATGTTGAGAACTATGTTCAATCCCAATCCTGCATGTTAACTTGACTTTAAACCTGAATACCTATTGATTTCCCTAATGCCTAGCGTTTTTATATTATAGTTTTTAAACCATTTTTATTTGCCGTTTTGAATTCGTTACAACAACCTCTTAATTATTCTGCTTTAGCTAGATTTGAAACTAAAACCGAACGTGTACTTTCTGGTCTTTGTGGATTCGATACCTATGCTTGCTACATTGAACTGTTCTCTGCAGTACTAGTTTAGGATTAAATTCTTAACCTATCAGAAATTTTGGCGCCGTTGCTGGGGACCAATTGTGCCTCTATAGTTTTTTATTAGAATCTTGTCTAAGGTTTTTATTTTCAGTACTCATCTCGTTTTTCTCTGTTTGTCTTTATTTTAGAGGTGTATGGTCAGAAGGTCTGACAAATCCTCTGAACTGCTAAATCTTAGTAACTCGGAACTTGCAAGGATAGAACGCTCAAACCGGAAAGCAAAGAAAGACGCTAACTCATCCAACTCAATGGCTGATAATGTTAATCAAATCATTCCGGTCGGACCCGAAGGTCAAATAGATCCACCTGCTTTTGGACTCAATCAACTGATTAACCAACCGTAAGGTGGTGGTAACGGCAATCCAGTGCCGCCAGGACAAAGAGGAGCTAACAACAACCAAGCTCCTTCGGGAAATCCAAATCCTCAGAACGTAGATGCAAGGAACTTTGTCCTATATGAAGATCCGGAGAGAGTTAATCAGCTCAATGCTCTGAACAATGCTCAGAACCATCCTCTAGTTGGTTCATACAACAATCCTCAAGCCTACCACGCTAACAGGAATCCCATCCAGCCCCCTCAACCTCAGCAAAGGGAATACCAATTCCCTATCCAGCTTGTTCAGATGATCCGTAATCAGCATTTCAGTGGTTTACCCACTGAACACCCCATGGATCATATTGACGTCTTTGAGTACATCTGCAGCACTATCAGAATCAATGGAGTTACTAGCGATTTCATGCACTGCAATTTGTTTCGTCACTTTTAGGTGAAAGAGCACTTCGCTGGCTGAAGTCTTTGCTTGCTGGATCCATTGTCACTTGGGAAGATTGGAAAGCCAAGTTCATCAATCAGTTCTTCACTACTACCAGAACAAACACCTTGAGGAACAAGATCTCTTACTTTGCACAAAACCCGGTGGAGTCATTTTATGAATCTTGGGAATGATTCAAAGCCATGCTTCGTGATTGTCCACACCATGGGTTTTCAGATGTAAGTCTACTCAATACCTTCTATAGAGGAGTTGAACAAAAATACCAGCTTTCCTTAGATACAGATAGCGATGGAGATTTCATGCAGTAACCTGTTCCAGATGCTTATCGTCTGATAGAGAACTTAGCAGCCAACAATAACAATCATTGCCCAGAGTTTGATCGCTGAACCAAAGCTCCTGCAATGGCTGTTAACTCAGAAATCTCATATCTAAAAGGGGAATTCTCAGAAATTAAAGGGCAATTGACTCAACTGCTTAAGAGTTAAACTCAGAAACCGGTCAATGCTATTGAAGATTTTGAAGCTGCTTGTTTTGCGTTCCAAGAACAAGAAACTAATGTAGTTGAAGAAAAGGTGAGCTATATTAATAGCCAAGGTCAAAGAGTGTTTAAACATGGATATAATCCAGCCTTCAACAAGAACCACCCTAATCTTTCTGGGAGAAGCACCAATGTGGAGAATACTCAAGACCAAACCTATCCAACTCAGCAGAAACTGTTTGTGCCAAAATCTGGTACTCAATTCGGTAAAAACTCAGGGAGCAATGGTTTCCAAGGAAATCAAAACAGGAACTTCATGCCTAACTCTAATTCAGGTGGTTTCCCACAAACCTCTCAGCATGTATTTCAACAAGTTCCTCAAACTCAAGCTCCTCAAGGGAATTCAGTTGAAATGATGTTCAAGCAAATTCTGGAAGGACATAAACAGTTTCAAATGGTTATACAAGGATATGTGAAGGAGATGAATTAGAAATTTGAAGCATTGTCTACACATGTGAAGCTTCTAGATACTCAAGTTACCCAAAATAATGAAGCGATAAAAATACCGGTTGGGTTTTTTCCTCGGAAATCTGATTCTAATCCGAAGAATCAGGAGTTTGTGAATGCTATTGAGCTAAGAAGTGGTAGAACTCTAGCCAATGCTGCTGGTAAAGATAAATTAGTGGAAGGATTGGTTGAGGATTTGGGTAATTCTGCACATGATTCAGATTTCTCAGAATTAGAAAAAGATGCAGGAGCAACAAATCGATCGGGCAAGACCTCTCCAGACAAACAGCTCGATCGGGCAAAACCTCTCTGGACAAACAGCTCGATCGGGCAATGTGATAACACTTGAATTTTAGGATTTTTACATAACATTTCTTGTCATTTTCTAGT
>OVBE01009528.1:0-15949 GCA_900406425.1 Iberis pinnata | reverse complement strand
TTATGGTATTTCTTACAAACTTTTGAAAAATTATGGTATTTTCCATAATTTGTTCTATATCATATTGTCTCTCGATTTGTTTTTTCAATTGGTGAGAGTTTTTTTTTTTTTTGAAAAAGAGCATTTAATATTCATTAATGGTGACAACGATGGACTAATTAAAACTATTTTTTATTTATTAAAATGAGCTCAAATATGGAAATGGCTATTAATATTGTTTAGTTGTGTTCATCTCCACTTTCGATTGTGCAAGTAACGCCATTAACGATGTTTTATTTATTTTTTCGTTTTATTTACTTAAAAAGTATGTAATGGACCAATTTGTTCTCGTGGACCAGTTTGATCTCGTGGACCAGTTTGGTCTTATTGACCAGTTGGTTAATAAACGATGGACCAATTGTTAAATAATGATGGACTTAATATGTATATGTCCATCAATCAGGAAAAAGTCATGGACAACCAAAATCATGAACTTTTATCATAAAAGAAGCATGTGAAAAAAACATGACAAAAAAAAACTTAATAATATGATATAGTGGATATATTGTCTCAATAATAAAAAGTATCATATCCACTATATTATAAAAGATAAATATGCCCTTATGACTTACACAATTATATTAATTCTTGTTTAAAATTTTCAAAAAGTTTTTCTTCATCTCTTTCAAAAATAGCCATGTCACCATCTTCTTTCTCTTTTTGCAAAAGATTGTCGATAATTAATTTGTTTATCATCATCTCTTTTCTCTTTAAATTATAATATTCACTACTATATTAATAATACAAATCTCCCACTTTCTCTAACTTCACTATTTTCTCTCTAAAGACAGACAAACAATGATGATATGAATAGAGGGAGGAACAACTATAGTTTCAATTCATGAATCTAACACCATATTATGTCCATTGTATAATAATTTTTTCATACAACGTAAGATTATGAAGGTTCGTGGATAACTTATCTGTGGACGAATATATGCAAACAAAAAATAGTAGGGTTGTGGAAGGTTAAATGTACACAAAAATATTGTAGATGAAAAACTGTCTTTCAGGCTAAGATTAATAAATTTTGAAACACAAAATTTCATAATATATTGGTCATAATAAAACAAAATGATTACAAGCCACACCTTTTTTATGCATTTACATATTCTAAAAACATACAAACAAAACACACACAAAATCTTAACAAAAGTTTTCCATCACACAATAATTTGTCTTACTTTGCATGTAGACAAAGAAAAGAAGGTCCGCGGACGAACTTGAATTCTATTTCGCATGTAGAAACAAAGAGAAGATATGTGGACGAACAAATGTAGACAAAACATGTTCCTGGAAAAAAAGTTTTTTTGGTCATATGCTTTTTCTCACATGCTTCTTCTATGATAAAAGTTCATGATTTTGGTTTTCCATGACTTTTTCCTGATTGATGGACATATACATATTAAATCCATCATTATTTAACAACTAGTCCATCGTTTATTAACCAACTGGTCCACAAGACCAAATTGGCCCACAAGACCAAACTGGTCCACGAGAACAAATTGGTCAATTACATACTTATTAAGTAAGTAAACAAAACGAAAAAATAAATAAAATATAGTTAATGGCCTTACTTGCACAATCGAAAGTGGAGATGAACACAACCAAACAATATAAATAGTCATTTCCATATTTGAGCTCATTTTAATAAAAAATTAGTCTTAATTAGCCCATCGTGTCACCATTAATGAATATTAAATGCTCTTTTTCTTGTAAAAACTCTCACCAATTGAAGAAACAAATCAAGGGACAAAATGATATTTTTTACATTGCCACAAAGACAATGATTATGACATATTTCATAAAAGAGGTGATTATGATATTTTGCACAAAAGTTTTGTATAATATGGTACAATATGTAAAAACCCCTAAAGAAATATGCCTAATTCAATAATTCAAGACAATTTTGATAAACTTGAAAATCCAACCGTCAGAATAGTATAATGATTTATATAACATAATTCTCAATAGTTATTTGTATATTAAATTGATGTATCACCGTATTTTGACTCTACATGATTTTAAAACACCACATTATAAAAATTGATTATAATTCAGACTTGTTGATCTAATTTTGATAATAGTATGTGTTGCTTCTTATTGATGGCGGAATTAACTACTCACGCCAAAATAATCTTGAACTATCACGAAAGCCAAATTAAACTTCAACTATGTTTGACTAAGCCAAATTAATATCATTATTTTGTTAACTAAACCAAATTAGAGATAATGTTATCTCAGTTAACAGACGTCTGTTAGTTTCTCGTTTAGTCGTTTTTAAATTATAACAAACGACGTCGTTTTGTCAAGAAAAATGCCAGAAAAATCTGATCTTTCAAATATAAGCCATAAAAACCATCAACTTTTTATTAAGCCATTTTAATCTCAAACTTTCTAACATATTCCATTTTTCCTAAACTACGATTGACCGAATCAAATTAGACTATAACAATTCTTCAGAGTTGTAACATTATTTAGTCTTTTGTGGCTATTGGACATGTCATACCGAATCAATTAATAGATAAGTGTATTCAACATTCTATTATGACTCAAAGAGAAGATGTGGGCTTGGGTTGCGCTTACGTGATTAAGCATGGAAAAGGAAGTCCAATATGCAATATTACCTTTGTCTTAGTATTTAATCGTATTTCTAGCTCTGTAAACGACATCGAAGGATCATATATGAAATTATGAGAGTAGAGTCTCTGATCTGCTAAATCTTTTCATTCTTTGTTCATCTCCAACCTCCTATTTCTTCTTATTCTTCTCCAATTTTTTCTCATTTCTCATCTCCTTTTTGTTCTCTTAAGAATCTCTGATTAGTAATAGTATCATATTCATCTTTTAATTATTCTTAATTAGAAGTATCTTCATACAATTTGAAAGACTTTTTTGCTTACACTGTAATCCTCATGTTGTGAATAAAGTTTAATAATAATTTAATAATTGTCGAATAATAAGAATTAGGAAAGATAAAATATGTGTCTGAAGAAACTTTTACTATTGTATATCACAATAAAACCAATAAAAGCTAAAAATAATGTGTCTGAAGAAGCTTTTACTATTGTACATCTGATAGACCTTACCTTTTACATGGTTTTAGTGCCTTTGTTAAAGATGAAAAAACATTAAGTTTAACAGTGTTAAAAGGAATTTAAAGTTGACTAATTTGAAATATAATTTTGTTCGGTCAATCATAATTTAAGATTAAAATGGCATATGTTAGAAAGTTTGAGATTAAAATGGCATGATAAAAATTTGGAGGTTTTTATTGCCTAAATTTGAAAGTTCGGGCTTTTCTGGCATTTTTCTTGACAAAACGACGTCGTTTGTTATAATTTGAAAACGATGTCGTTTAGGGTTAACGAGAAACTAACAGACATCTGTTAACTGAGATAAAGTCATCTCTAATTTGGCTTAATCAACAAAATAATGATATTAATTTGGCTTAGTCAAACATATTTGGGATTTAATTTGGCTTTCGTGATAGTTCAAGATTATTTTGGCGTTTTCGGGTAACTTCATGAGTTAAATGGTAATTTTCCCATTATTAAATACCCAAAGTTTATTTGATGATATAAGATTAACAAGATAATTAAAGAAGCAGGAAAAACACAACAAAATGATCAAAAGAAAAAAAAAATCAACAAAAGCCATAATAGCATGACGTTACATGTAAACGAAACCATTCAAAAGTTATTAGTAGGGCGTCTAGTAGACATATGGTGGCGGTGGAGACTTGTATTCTGTTTTTGGAGAAGGAGAGTAATAAGGTCGAGGTGATGGAGACTTGTATGGTGGTGGTGGGGATTTGTAAGTAACCCTTGGAGGAGGAGAGTAGTATGTTGGAGGTGGTGGAGAGTTGTAAAGATATGGTGGTGGTGGAGAATTGTATTCTACTTTTGGAGAAGGAGAGTAATAAGGCGGAGGTGGTGGAGAGTTGTAAACGTATGGCGGAGGTGGTGGAGAGTTGTAGACATATGGTGGTGGTGAAGACTTGTAATCTACTTTTGGAAACGGAGAATAGTATGGTGGAGGTGGAGGAGAGTTGTAGACATATGGTGGTGGTGGAGATTTATAAGTAACTTTTGGAGAAGGAGAGTAGTAAGGTGGAGGCGGTGGAGACTTGTAGACATATGGTGGTGGTGGAGACTTATAAATAACTTTTGGAGAAGGAGAATAGTATGGTGGCGGTGGAGAGTTGTAGACATATGGTGGTGGTGGAGATTTATAAGTAACTTTTGGAGAAGGAGAATAATATGGTGGAGGTGGTGGAGAGTTGTAGACATATGGTGGTGGTGGAGACTTATAGTCTATCTTTGGAGAAGGAGAATAGTAAGGTGGAGGTGGTGGTGAACTGTAAACATATGGTAGTGGTGGAGATTTGTAGTCTACCTTTGGAGAAGGAGAGTAATATGTTGGAGGTGGTGGAGAGTTATAAACATATGATGGTGGTGGTGGAGAGCTATAAATATATGGTTTTGGATGTGGTTTGTATTTAGGACCTTCTCTTCTATATTGAGATGGAGAAGATGGTGATTTGTGTTTATGGACTGGAGAACTGTATGGAGATGAGTAAGGATAAGCTGTAGCTGCAATGGCACTTAAGACCACGACATAAACCAAGCAATGTCCTAACCCCAACATTCTTGTGGATCTCATCTTATCTATGGTTACTCTTTTTGGTTATGATATATTTCAACAACAAAACCCTTTATATATAGTTGCTTTTCTTTGTTTTATATTATGAAACCATCTTTCCAACTTCGGTTCGTGTATGACACTTCTATACATTTGCTATGACGTGCTATGTTGTATGTTTAAATATAATGATTTGTGTGGTACATGATATGTTTAGTAGATTCTTTTACAACTTTCAACAACTTTAAGATGTTTTCTTTATTTTTTAAAAAATTATATCAACACTTCGAAAAGGTGTTTCTCTTCTTCATACGGAATTCCTTAGTCTATTATGATTTACGAAATGTTTGACAACATTTCGACAATCGTACATAATTTTCTTTACGGATTCCCTCGATTCTACCAAAATTGTGAAAAATTCTTACGAATGACCAGCTTTTGCAGCAGAGTTTCAGAACTGGCGAGTTTGAAGAAGAGGTTCATAAAATCTTAACTCATATATAGGAACATGAGCTAAAGGTTCGAGCGGATTTTCTCGCTAGAGTGCGAAATATGAATTTTTGTTTAATTTTATTGATAAATCTATTTTTGTATGAGTCGATGATTAAGTAATTAATGAATTTTTCATATATATAAACATTAATGTAGGAGTAGTGATATACGATTCACTGATACATATATTTAATTTAATCTAATTGACGTATAAGATGAAAAACATTATAAGATTCTTTAAAACGATGTAATATAGTAATTATAATAACGAAAGCTAATGGTTATGGAAACTTCATCAATTATAATAATATTGTTGATATTTTACAATATTTGATTAGTCTGCACCATGTTTTGTTGTGATCAATGTATAATTTGTTAAAACCTCGCTCTATGATTCATTGCCTTATTATATAGCTTTTATATTATGAGTTGTGCCTATTTTTATAACAAGAAAAACAAATAATTCTGTTGACAAAAAGGAATAATTTATTAACAATAATGTAAAGGAATTGTTAAAAACTTATAGATTCAACATATAATACACTAACACTTCATTCGTATTACAACTTATAGATTATAAATCGTATAGGGGAAATATATTGAATAATTTCATTGTATTGTAGAGTTGCTTCAACGATTTCTTGTCATTAGGTAATGTTTGTAATACCCCGTTTAATGGAAGAATAGTGGTGCATTAGATGAATTAAAGAGAACTAAATTAATTTTCTATCTTATCAAAATGCAATTATTTTTTTGGTAATTTGTTCATAAATAACTTTACAATTAAGGGTATTTATACTCGATCAATCCAAGAATGAATGATATAGCGGGAGGTCACTGAAGACAAAATACAAAGAAAGATCGGATGATGACCTATAGAACGAACAAAAAATCTTCTGAAATATCACATCCGACTATCGGACGAAATTGAGATCCATAGATCATGAAAAAAACACTGGAACCGCATAAAGAAGCGATTTGAGGTTTTACCATATATATTATTAGCAAGTACTTATAAACCAAAAAAATGCTCTTGGTATGTAGCACTTTTGTTTCTAGTCGCTTTATTACCAAATGGCCTTTAGACATACCAAAATAAGTACATACTTCAACACATAAATTTAAAATGTTTTGTATCACAAGAAAATTGGCGATTTCATTGGAATGCTATTCTCTTGTGTTCGTTTTTAGCACTCTCAAAATTGCTAAACTAACAAATCTATTATCAATATTGTTGGTGTTTTATTAATGTTTCTGTTATTTATTTTAGCTTAATTATAGGAGTTGATCAAATCTTGTTATTGACTCATTTAGTTGGTTAGTGGATCATAGTGGTTCCTGTTTTTCAGCTCTTTCAATGTAAGGCTTTATAAGCCATCTAGTTAAGTAATGAAGATTTTATCCTTGCAATTATCAAAATCTCTGTTTCCTTCATTTGGTATCAGAGCAAAATCACTAACAAAGAGAGATGGGAGACTCGGGAAACTTCAGTGCAGCAACCATTCCAAGATTTGATGGAGATTATGATCATTGGAGCCTTCTGATGGAGAACCTTCTGTGATCAAAAGAATATTGGAGTGTTATGCAACCTAGATATGAGGAGCTAAGAACACTTGATGTTCCTACTCAGGCTCAACAACGGCTACTTGATGAGGCACGCCTAAAGGATCTGAAAGTAAAGAACTATCTGTTCCAATAAATTGACAAGACCATTCTGAAAACTATCACTCAGAAAGAGACGGCTAAGCAATTGTGGGACTCAGTGAAAGTCAAGCATGAGGGCAATGCCAGAGTAAAACGGGCACAACTGCAGAGGCTGAGAAGAACTTTTGAGACTTTGGAAATGAAGAATGGTGAAAGTGTGACAAACTACTTTGCAAGAGTGCTGGAAACAGAAAATGATATGCGTAACTGTGGAGAAATCATGGAAGATGTGAAGATTGTTGAAAAGATTCTCAGAAGTCTCATTGAAAAATTTAATTATGTGGTATGCTCAATTGAATAATCCAAGGATATAGATAAACTCACGGTATATGAATTGCAAGCATCACTTCAGGTACATGAACGCAAGGTTGTTAAAAAGAATGGTGAGGAACAAGTCTTGCAGGTTGAAAATGAGTCAAAGAATGCTCAAGGAAGAGGAAGATGGAACTACAGAAGAGGAGGTAGTAGTTATCAGGGACGAGGAAGAGGAAGATTTATGAATAGATTTGCAATCAGGTGCTTCAAGTGTGGGAAATTGGGGGCACTATCAGTATGAATGTTCAAGTCTTGAAAATGGAGCAAACTATGTTGAGTTTGATGATGAAGAAGCAATGTTGCTTATGGCACATTCTGAAGTAGAGAAAGAATAAATAAATGGAGTGTGGTTTCTGGATTCAGGGTGCTCAAACCACATGACAGGGGAAAAAGCTTGGTTTGAGAAGATGGATGAGAGTTTCACTCATTCTGTAAGACTGGGAAATAGCTCAAAGCTAAAGGTAGAAGGGAAAGGGAACATTCGAATCTCAGTAGAAGGAGTCCTGCAAGTCATAATAGATGTGTATTTTGTCCAAAATTTAACAAGCAATCTGTTAAGTATTGGACAACTGCAAGAAAAGAATTTGTCAATCATTATTGAAGATTGAATGTGCAAAATCTTTCATGCTCAAAGGTGACTCATCGTTCAAACAACCATGACAAAAAAATCACATGTTCATTGTGAATGTATTGAAGCAGTCATCTCCTGCTAACTGTTTCAAGATAGAAGATGAAGATGTGGGAACCTTATGGCACAGGAGGTTTGGGCACTTAAATCACAAGTTCATTCAAACTATGCAGAAGAAAGAAATGGTAAAGGGGTTACCAAACATCAAAGATGAAAGTAAAGTGTGTACTGTGTGTAACAAAGGAAAGAAACAGAGAGGAAAGTTTCCAAAGAAAAGCAAATGGAGAGCCACTGAGAGGTTAGAGTTGATACATGCTGATTTGTGTGGGCCTATAACTCCAGCATCTCAAGCAGGGAATCGTTATCTACTTGTACTGGTAGATGATTTCTCTCGAAAAACATGGATCTACTTCTTGGTAGAGAAATCAGAGACATTCAATGCTTTCAAGATCTTCAAAGCTACATTTAAAAAAGAAGTAAAGGTTGTGATACTGTGTTTAAGAACAGACAGGGGGGGGGGGGAGAGTTCACCTCAGACATCTTCAGCAAATTCTGCAACAAAAATGGAATTAAAAGACAGTTGACAGCAGCTTACTCACCCCAACAGAATGGAGTGGCTGAGTGAAGAAACAGAACAATGATGAATATGGTGCGCTGTCTATTGTCAGAAAAGGAAATGCCAAGAAGCCTGTGACCTAAAGCAGCATGATGGACTTCTCATGTCTTAAAAAAAAGCTTCACTAAGTCAGTCAAGGATATGGTGCTTGAGGATAGATGGACAGGTATTAAACCAAGAGTTGATTATTGTAGAGTTTTTGGTTCTGTTGCACATGTGCATATACCAGAACAAAGGCGTATCAAACTGGATGATAGCAGTCACAAGTGTATCTTACTTGGTGTGAGTGATGAGTCCAAAGCATATCGTCTGTACAATCTAGTAACTAAGAAATTTATTATAAGCAGAGATATAAAATTTGAAGAAGATGGAAAATGGGATTGGAAGTTGAGCAAATCTGACTCAACTACTCTAGC
The DNA here is from genome assembly GCA_900406425.1 of Iberis pinnata. Classification (NCBI taxonomy): domain Eukaryota; kingdom Viridiplantae; phylum Streptophyta; class Magnoliopsida; order Brassicales; family Brassicaceae; genus Iberis; species Iberis pinnata. The sequence continues at coordinate 7,095 of OVBE01009528.1, read as the reverse complement.
TTGGGGAGATGACAACAATTGTGATAATTCCTCTGATTGAGAAGACACATATGAGGAAGATAATGATCAAGCATATGAAGGTAATTCAAATGGAACTGAGAACAATACAGATGTGACAGAAGGGGAAGATATCTTGGCGGAACCAGAAAACACAGCAGACAATGTACTTGAAATCAGGAAATTGAGATTAGAGAGAGTTCAAGAAGAAAAACAAAACCACCAGCTTGGATGCGAGATTTTGTGAGTGGTGAAGAGTTAGGGGAGGAAGAATCTGCTCATTTTGCCTTGTATATCTCTTCAGAAGATCCAGTATTCTATTATGAAGCAGCAAAAGAACAAAAATGGTTAAAGGCAATGGAAACTGAGATGCAATCCATTGAAAGAAACAACACCAGGGAGCTTGTGTCTATGCCATCACAAGCAAAGGTATTAGGCATGAAATGGGTGTACAAAACTAAGCTGAATGAGGAGGGAAAAGTTGAAAATTGCAAAGCCCGTTTGGTTGTAAAAGGCTACACTCAAACAGAAGATGTAGATTACACTGAAGTTTTTGCACCAATAGCTCGTTGGGACACTATAAGAAGCTTACTGGCAGTTGCAGCTCAGAGAGGATGGAGTGTTCATCAACTTGATGTGAAGAGTGCTTTTCTGTATGGAGAACTAACAGAAGAAGTATATGTAGATCAACCAGAAGGGTTTGTCAAAGAAGGGGAAGAAGATAAGGTTTATAGGTTGAAGAAAGTCTTAAATGGGCTAAAACAAGCACCAAGGGCTTGGTTTAGTAGAATTGAAGGATACTTCAAGAAAGAGGGATTCGAGAAAAGCAGCTATGATCATACACTCTTCTTGAAGAAATCTGAGAACAATTTGTTGGTGGTAAGTCTTTATGTAGATGATCTTGTGTACATTGGAAGTAATGAACAGATGTGCCTGGAATTTAAAGCTTCTATGCAGCAAGAATTTGAGATGACAGATATGGGAAAGATATAGTTCTTTCTTGGAGTAGAAGTGCATTCAATGGAAGAATGGCATACACATCACACAGAAGAAATATGCAAAAGAGGTACTTACAAGATTTAATATGGAGAATTGCGATTCTGTCAAAAATCTCATTGTGACATGTACTGTGATTTCCAGAGAAGGAGGAGAAAGAGTTGATGCAAAACTCTACAAACAACTAGTTGGGTTTCTGATGTACATCACTGTAACTCGACCTGACTTGATGTTTGTAGTGTGTTTGATTGCTCACTTTATGTCTGATCCTAGAGAAGAGCACATGGTGATAGCTACGAGGGTATTGAGATATTTGAGTGGAACAACAGACTATGGAATCCTATACAAGAAAGTATCAAACATGGAGGTAGTGGGATTCACAGATAGTGATTATGCAAGGGACTTGAATGATAGAAAGAGCACTTCAGGTTATGTGTTCTTGCTAATGGTTCTGCAATCTGTTGGAGTTCCCGTAAGAAAGATATTGTGACTCTCTCTTCTACAGAAGCAGAGTATGTGGCTGCTACATCAACAGCTTGTCATTGTGTTTGGCTAAAGGGGATTCTACAAGAAATGGAAGCTGGAAACTTTGAATGTCTTGATATCATGTGTGACAATAGTTCTGCAATCAAGCTTTCAAGAAATCCAGTTATGCATAGGAGGACTAAGCACATTGATGTAAGATATCATTATCTTCGCAATTTGGTAAATGATGGAGTCTTGAAGCTGGTGTATGTTGGGACAAACAATCAAGCAACTGATATCTTGACAAAACCTAAAGCTGGAACAATTTGAGAAGCTAAAGAGTATGACTGGAGTCCAAAAGCTGGAGATTTAAACTGAAACTTTGCAGTGACTTTCAGTTTAAGGGGAGAAATTTGTTGGTGTTTTATTAATGTTTATGTTATTTATTTTAGCTTAATTATAGGATTTGATCAAGTCTTGTTATTGAGTCATTTAGTTGGTTAGTGGATCATAGTGGTTCCTTGAGCTCTTTTAATGTAAGGCTGTATAAGTCATCTAGTTAAGTAATGAAGATTTTATCTTTGCAATTATCAAACTCTCTGTTTCCTTCAAATATGCCACTTTGCAAAGATTTAAGGAAAAATTATGGCTACTACCATAAATTTCATTGGCTTTATAACATATACCATATTGTAGAGAGTTTGTGAAAAGTACCATATTAATCTTTTGTGAAATGACTTATTAGTCCTAACAAATACATTTACTTTCCCTCTTTTTTCTAATTATTCTCTTTTTATTTTTTTCACTTGATTTAAACAACCTGTTAAATTTTTATCTTTAAATAATTAAACACATTTCTTCTTTCTCTTTCATCTATGACATCGTTTAGTTATAGTTTGTGTTTTTCTAATATTTTGGAGAAAATCAAGTTATGTTTTTGTGATCAAGTTCGACTTCTTATAAAAGATGGCAATTTTGAAGATTCTTCTACTCTTAATACTTCTCTACTACTTGATTGCCTCCTCTTCGAGAGATACTACAAAATTTTCGGTTCCGTGTTGGAGATCCCGTTAACAAGAGACGTTAGCTCAACAACGTCGATAGTTGCCGTTTTGAATTTTCAATATCGATCAAGGTTACTGTTGAAATAGAAGTGAAAATGAACAAATCAACTATTCTAATGGAAGTATGACGTTTGTTTTCAAATGGTAAGCTTTGGAGCTTTAAGTTCTAGCAATAGTTAGGTTCATGGTTATAATATGCAAGGTAGGTTATGTATTCTTTCTTTTTCTTTCTCAATCCCAAGGCAAGAACGTGAATCTAAGTATGCGCAAGCGTTCTTATGTTTACGATCTCTTTTTTGTTTTCTGTTTGTAGTACATGGTGTTGTTGAAGAAAGACACCCTTGTTGTGTCTATTCGTACAAAGTGGACACAATATGTTTTGTCTACTAGTTTAGTAGTAGACAAAAATACCAGCCCTCCAAAGACAAAACGAAGATCGGGCATGCCAAGGACAATTAGAATCTCATCACAAGGAGAACACCTAGTAAGTAATTTTTGATTTTTTTGTTTTTTGCATTGTAATAAGAAATTTGAAATGGACACAATAGTAAGTGGACATAAATATGAACCGACGATGTAGTTGTCGCTGTGTCCATTCGCACAAAAGTGGACAGAATATGTTTTGTCTACTTGCTTAATGTTTTGTCTACTAGTTTGCAATGGATACGTTGATGGTTACTAAGTTCTAATAATTATGCCCATCTTGTCCATTGGTAGGATGTGTACCTGCATGTCCATGTCCATGTCCATTGACACAAGGATCCCCATCTTTTCCATCGTTAGAATGTGCACTTGCACCATTTACGGGCAGTTAAACATTTTGGGATAATAGTCCAAGATGTCTGTTTTTTGCAATGGTAACAGGTGGACATAAACTTTCTAGTCCACTACATCCTATATGAACGGTTCCTACCGGAAACATGTCCATCATTGCAATCCGTACGTCCATGTCCATCCAGAGTACCTACCAATTCAAAGTCCAAAGATTGTTACATGTACAAGCCACAAGGAAATCTAACTCAATATGTACAAGGTCCGATGTATTTTATTCACCACATACTTGAATTCATCTGGTCCAAAATGATCGGACGGCCCATCAACATTTGTACATGTATCATCATGTTGTCCATCCAAACTAGAATTATGTTGTCCACTGCAGTGCTCTTTATGTCCACCAACGAGATTTTTACATGTACCACCATGTTCTCCAGCCATACTTGAATTATGTTGTCCACTACAATGCTCTTTATGTCTACCAACGATTATTTGTCCATCATTTCAGTTTGGTCCACTACGTCTACCAAACACAAGTCAAGCAAGTAATATTGGCTACCACATTCACATACCAAGATACAACAAAATTGTATATGCATAAGTCATGTCTATCAATTCAAAATTCAAAGACAAATCGCACACCTAATAAAGCTTATACTCGCCACCAAGTTTTTATTATGTCCATTTACTTTATATCTCAAGTCCACAAAAAACATAACAAAACTTCATACACAAGTAATCCACAATGCAACTAAAAAAAAAAAAATTACAAGCATTAATGGCTTCACCTTCTTCGACGAGATGAAGCTCCACCTATTAAACTCCTTCATTAATTGTGCTTCAACACAATTTACCAAACCTCTAAATTAATTTTCCACTTATTATTACATCAAATCATAATTAATGGTCATAAATGCAAAAGTGCTTTTTGTGTTTCTCTCAGCACAAAACTTGACTTATACAAAAAGGGCATAATCGACTTTTATGTCATACCAAAAAGTACACGTTTATGGTATTTGGCATAAACCAAAAGGATTATGGTATTTTGTGTAACATATGTGCCCAATATGGTACTCTCTATAAAAATCCCAAGATTTAATTATCACATTTGTACTTACTCTTTAAAAAAAAAAAAATCTAAACTAAAAAAAAGAAAAGAATCGTGTAGATAAGGAAACAAAGATGTGACATATCACATTTTACCATCTAACTATATTAATTTGAGGGATCCACCTGATTGTACTAAAGGTTAATTCATGGTTGTTCTATTATGATCATAAGAAAAAGAGTTACTTTGTAGTTAGATCACGAGGGAAGATTTAAGACATATCTCATAAGTTGTTAAAATGTGGAGCTATAAACTGAAACAAGAACTATGAAAATATATCTCTAATACTTTGACATCTAATAAATGAACGAAACATTACCTATAGAGTACATTATATGGACTACAAGCAAAATACAAATATAGGTCTATTTTTTAAAAAAAAAGTTTACATAAAAAAATCATATGAGATTCGAACACAAAATCTTAGAAATCCATATCAACATACCAAGCAACTAGCCTAATGAAGATTTTTGGGAGATGAATTGACCAATATTTAACATAAATTTGTAAAAACCGCAAACATATGTTTTGCACCAAAGGCTAGACCTAATCATATGAATTGGTTATGGATCGAATTTGTCGATCTAATTGCTATGGAAAAAAGAATACATATCTGTAGCGCTCAACACTATTAAAATTTCACCAGCCCAATTTTTTTTTTTTTTTGGATAAAATGTAAAGAATTCATTGATATGAAAATTTTACATCACAATAACGCTAAAGTAATCTATTTAAGGGTCCAAAAAAAATTAAAAAGCTCATAAAAATCTTATTCTTTTCAAAGAAGAGAAAAATTGAGTGCGCTTGGAACACAAACTAAAACCAGAGTCCAAAACACAAATTGGAACAAAACCCTAAACTTATAAACTCCACCAGAAATCCTAAGGAAACTAAAGGCTTGAAACCCTAGCAGTCTGCTGCGCCACCGCCGTCCAAAGCTCGGGAGAAGACTGGAACACAAGCAAGCCACTGTGAGTACCTAAACGTCCATCCTCAAAAACCGTGAAGAGTCCACTGAACCATAACCTCCACCGTGTCTTTAAAAGCCGCAACCAAACCGAGTAACCTAACCCAACTCAGCTGACCACCAAAAACGGACCTCGCCGGCTCCCCATTCCGGGAGGTGTTCCACACGCGCCCAGCCCAACTCTTTCTAACTTAATGAAACGATATACTACAATGAAAACAATCATAGCGACAATTTGAACCGAGTTTATGAATATATTCTGCTATTTAAATTATGGTTGTGCTATAGTTATGTATCAGACTTTGTCATCCAATCATGACCAAGAAAAATTTTACTCTCTCTTTAATATATAGTTCGATTTGATATAGAGAGTTACACTTTAAATCAAAATATCTAAAATGATACAACAAATATAGAACCATATCTGAAACTTCCACGATATATAACCAAAAAGAAGTGGATACTAACCAAAATATAAATGTGCGTGTAAATCATAAATCATAATTCAATTAATGTCATCTCTGTTACATACCCCATTAGGAAATTAAATGCAATAAGCATAGAGAAGACCGTACTTGCAAGTTGCAAAACTTTAACATACAAAAGCCATATACTTTGCACTTCACTTCGCACCTACACAACTACCAAACACATATGTCTCAACATATATTCACTCTTCTCTCTTCTTAGCCTCCAAATTAAGTCACTTAAATATACTCTCCCAAAATGAAAACTCATGACTTCATGAACATTGACTCTTTCTCTCCAAAGGATGAAAAACCAATTCGTCTCTTTGGCTTTGAGTTTGGATCATCTCATGGAGAATCTAAGTCCAAAGACAATGACAATAACAATAATAAAGGCAAAAGATTCAAGTGTCACTATTGTTGTAGGAACTTCCCTACTTCACAAGCTTTAGGAGGACATCAAAATGCACACAAAAGAGAGCGTCAACAAACTAAAAGATTCAACCTTCACTTAAACTCTCATCATAAACTTGCTTCTTATTCTAGGTTCTTTGAGAACAACTTTAGCCTTAAAGCTTCTCGGATCAATGAAGAAAGATTAGGGTTATGGAGTAAGTATAACTCATCATCAAGATTCAATCGTGACTCTTCTTCATATATGTTTGGTGATCACAAGAGTGGTAGTGGTAAGAACATGTATGGTCTGTTTTATGATTCTAAGACGAATATTGTACAAGACGAAGTGAGTTTAGATCTACGCCTCTAGTTTTTTTTTATCAATAGACTTTTTTGGTTTGATTATGATAATTAATCCTTATATGTAGACATTGTACTTTACGTTTAAATTTGTTCATGCATGCATATGGAATAAAGAACTATCAATGAGTAAGCTTATATATGTATTCACTTTAGTTTTTAATAGAACGTGTTATATTTGTGTACAACTTATAGATTTTTTTTTTAACCAAGTGACTTTGGTCTAGTGGTTGAGACACTCTTTGGAGTGTTTAAGGTCACTAGTTCAAACCCCTTGGGATGAGTGATTTACGTTTTAAATAGGTATTATCAACGGCTAGCTCCGGGCACCGGGGGAGATTATGGGCCAAAGGCTCGGAACTCCCGCGGTTTATCCAAAAAAAAAAACTTATAGATTTTTTTTGCCTACTAACCAATAACTAATTAACTCTAATTAAGTTAAACCAAGTAATATATTGCGTTTTATATATATATATATATATATATATATATATATATATA
>OVBE01009527.1:157-15952 GCA_900406425.1 Iberis pinnata | reverse complement strand
TCTCTCTCTCTCTCTCTCTCTTTCTCTCCTATCAGAAGGTCCATCCTCATCATCATTGTGATCTCGAGGTGCTCTAAAACAGGCTGGACACCTTTTCTTGGCAATCTCACTCCACATCCTCTGGATCATGATGTGAGTCCGCTCTGTAGCATTTACAGTCCATCTAATCATCTTAGAATCAGTGAAATAAGGACGTTTGGGCGGTAAGTCAAACTCGCTGAAATCTTCAGTTATGATTGGCGAGCCATCCTTTGGGCTTGGCTCGTGCTGGCTCCTCTGCCTCTGTGCGGGTCTCTGACGTCCAGACTGATCACGAGGAAGTTGTGCACTATCAGTCGCAGGTGCAGGTACATCATGTAGATGCTCATATCCCAGGAGAAATCTGATGTTGGCTAGAGAAGTGATCCTGGTGATCTCTCTCCGCGGTATGTATACATGGCACCACTGTCCTCTCTCGTGTCAGAACTTGTAGATCGACGGTTTCTCGAACCAATTGGTAGAGAAAAGATAAGACCAATCTACCCGGTTGGTTGTCGGCGCATGATAACATGACTCTAGCGGGATTCCAACATGCAGCAAACTGGTGTAGCCAAGCTACCCATCACCTTGATCTGAGTCGGTTTCCTTAAACCATCCATATTTCAACTAGCCAAGATATTCGCAAATACCCATCACAAGTTGGCATCATGCTGCGCTCTGTCTTGGTGATAACATGATTTTTCTGTGTTAATTCCTTATCCACACAACGGTATCATGTCATTGTAGCATAGATAAGTATTAATCCAATCAGGTGTGATGCTAACAATCAGGATGCAATTAGAACTAATGTTCAAGTTGAATATGAAAATAGGGGTTGCTAACAAGTCCTAAGTGAATAAAACATGCAAGAACTAAAGACAGAAAACAAAGGGAAACATGCATAAGTAAAAAAGGGTAAATGACAAGTTAAGTAAAAGCAGAGGAAGTAAAAGAGTAAATGATTAAATCAAAGAAAGGGTCCCTAAGGATGGGGTAATTGGACTAGAACTACATGAGACCCTATTCCTTTCCATTCGAACCTAACACGTTCTACCAAGCTCATTCCATTAAAGACTTGCCACTCAGTAGTAAATTCAGGGTTTGAAAGAAGGCAAGGTTCAAGGATGTGGATTCTACTTGGGTTAACAAGAGTGGTAAAAGTTAGAATATAACCCAAATATGTATATACTATCCATGAGTTCATATTCAACACACAAGCGTGATAATTATACATTCAAATTCAAGTTTTAATAGATATGAGCAAACTTCAAATCACAACATGCTTCAGGAGATAAATGATCGTGCAAGTTCATATCCACGCATGATGCAGTTTTACTTCAATCTAGTTCAAGATGCATTAGAAAACTTATAACTACGGCACTTACATTTTCTGAGAAAACAGCATACTTACAAGGTTACTATCTTCCTAGTTCCCTACGCAGATGCAAATGACAAATCTATAATCTAACAGCCTAGATGCAACTACATGAACACTCTGTTTTTGAAATAAACTTTTTCAAAAAAAATTCAAATTTTTATGGCTTTTCTATGCTTTAGATGCTATGAAAATACTATGCAAGGTTGGAGACAAAGGAACAAACAGAAAAACTTCATTAGTGACAGTCCGCTGAATCCTCCTCCAAACCTGAATTACACAGTCTATGTGTAAACCAAAATTTGAAGGTGGACTTAGGGGCTGGACTAGATCGAAAGGCATAAACACGCTTAAAGAGCAAGCAGAAATAGAAGAAACAGAAGCAAATGCATATGGAACGACATTTTACAATGGTCAAGGGGGTGAAGGTGGACCTCAGTTACCCAAGTTGGGCGAGTGGTCATCTTGATAGAGGGTCGAAAGGGTGTCCACACAAGATCCCATAGGTGTCATTGTTGAGATGATCCCCCTTAAGTTGTAAATTTTGTGGCATAATTCAAGATTCTCAGCTCTGTCAAAAGCAGTCCGCCTACGGTTTGGGAGTATGAAGATTCCCTTGGTGAGGAACGTCAGCTGGAATAGATAGCATAATTGGGAGTTTAAGCTCACTACTATGAACCGTGTTTCCATCAGGTAGTCCATGTCCATTAGTTTTGATGGCAAAGAACTTCCACCAAGCTGTCCCTGAGTATATTGGAAAATAGGTGTTATCCACCCTTCAATGCTTAATTCGGGCCTCATCCTTCCTCATGTGCCCTAGTTGGGGTCCTTGAATGTCAACAATTGCTCCAAGAATAACTTGAGGGGTCAAGGTCTCCGCTCAGAAGCGCATGGAAATAGGTTATCGCTCTGCAAAAAGTTACAGATGTGTTTATGGAGACCCAAGCGCAAGTAGTCTTTCTCTTCAACCAGTATGATATTGGTGTCTTTTCTAGAGTAGAACGAATTAGCTAAGATTTGTTGTACATATCTGATCGGTGGGTGGCGGATGCTCGAGCTTTTGGTCCGTTCGTGCTCAAAGTCGTCGGCCGCTATCTCTCCCAAATTAACTCTATCTCCTCCGGGATATTATCAACGCTGTTTGGTTGATTCTTCATGCAGTTAAAGTCGTAGATACCCTACAGTTGACCGAAAGTTAACGTGTTGGTTTTCCCATCCAAGTCCTTAAAAGTTATAAAAACTCCAACAGTTATGTCAACTTCAACTTCATAGCGCTAGGTAACTTACAAAGACGCCAGAAACATGCAAGTCGGCTTTCAGTAGGCTTCATGATTCATGGTAAGCATGCTGGATATCCTCATATCCTCCAGTATGTCTTGGACTTCCTCGAGGATACCAAGGGTGATCAGCATTTCTGTATCAGGAAACCTCAGTCCTGTGAAGTATAATTGCATCAAACTCCCGTAAATTTCTTCAACTGATGGTCCATGTGAATTGCTGGGCATCCCTCCGTATGACATTGTACCTGTGACGACCAAGATCAAGTTCAAAAAAATCCGTTAGAGCCAAACTTCAAAAAGATTATTAGAGAAATCAAGTTTGCGCATTAGAAAGTCTAGGAACCCAAAGTTTAAGAAATCCAAGAATTAAAGTTAAGTTCGAGCAAACCGAATATTTTATGATTGAAAACCGTTTCAAAGTTTAGAAAATTTCAAGAATGAAAGGAGTGAAACCAATTTGGGCGAGGCTTAAAAACTCAGGGAAGATTTTGGAGAAACTTGAAGTGCTCACAAAATGGTAAATGTGAATGAGTAGTTCAAAGTGTTTAGAGTGATGATGAGTTAAGAGGTGATGGACTCCGTTATATAAGCTCCTTGGTCGAAATTAGTGTGGGGTAGAGAGGAGTGGATGTGTTGTTGAAGCATGTGTATGGAGTTTAAAGTGTTGGTATGTGGAGGAGGATTAAAGATGGTGTATGTGGAGGAGGTTTAAAGAAGGGACAAAGGGGTGATGGAGGCGTAAGGGCTTGTTGGGGAATCTTGGAAAGGGGTTAAAGGACACTTCTTAGCAAGAGGTGAGTAGTGGGCAATTGGGGAGACAAGTTTGAAGTTAAGTGTGTAGTGAAGTTTGAGTTAAAGTTTTCGGCTTGATGGTGAGGATGTGGCTCGATGGTGCTTGAAAGCGGCTCAACCGATGCTGGAATTCTAGGCTCGATCGTTGTGACGCTTTGGCTCAATCATTTTTAAAACTCGGCTCGATGGTTGTTGCAACATGGCTCGAGCATCATGAGTGTGGCTCGATCATGCTTTGATCAAGCTTGATGATGTTGCAACGCATTGGCTCGATCGAGCTTTGAAAACGGCTCGATCACAACAACGTTATGGTTTGATGGTGGCATTGTTGTGGCTCGNCAAAACCAGATTAAAACTAAAATGCATTAAATGAAGTGCTGAAATAAAAAGCATTAAAATTGCATATGTACAAAGATAGACATGGGACTTCCTCCCAAGTGAACTTGTTTAAAGTCACTAAGCTTGACTTCCTGTTTTTAAGATTAATGACCCTGAGATGGTTCTCCAAAGAGAATCGGGGTCTTTTCTGAAACAACTTTGTCATCACCGTGGTCAATTTTGTAGTTCAACTTCGATTCTTTATCAACTTCTACAGCAAGTATGATTTCTTCACCAGACAGGATCTCCTTGATCATGAAGTTTGTAGAGCATTTTGGATCCACATTCCCCAGATAGTACATGAACCTTGTGTTGAGTAGAAACACTTAATCTCCACTATTGATTTCCATTGTTTGGGTATGAGGCTCAAAACATTTTTCATAATTGGGAGTATCTGAAGGTAGTTTCTGAGGTGGTACACGTTCAGGTTGATGTTTGAACTCAGGACTTCCTTTTCCTGGAACCTTCAGTTTGTTCTCATCAGTTGATATCCCCAATGTTCTTATTTTCTCTAACTCCGCACGAATCCTTTTGTCTGGTTCCTTGATAAGCCTAAATGCTTCATGGTGCTTTGGAAACTGGGTTGGATCCTTCCCCAATTCATCTTCAGCTGAATCACTGCTTGAGTACCCATCCTCATCATTGCTCTCGTTCCTCTCCTTGATTGAGAATAACTGCCCTTGGATTGTAAGATCTTTGTATTGCTCCTGATGTTAAAGACCATCTTTGGACCATTTCCTACGTTCAACCTGATGTTACCCTTCTTGGCGTTGATCACAGCTCCAATTGTTGCTAAGAATGGTCTTCCAAAGATCAATGCATCCTTCGGTTCTTTATCCATTTCCAATACCAAAAAGTCAGTGGGTATTTCTACATCTTTGATCTTGATTGGTAAGTTTTCTAGGATGACAATAGGATACCTAATTGATCTATCCGCCAACAACAAAGTTATTTTGGAAGCATTGAACTCGTCAAATCCTAGTTTCTTGGCAGTGGATAAAGGCAATAGGTTGATAGACGCTCCTAAATCACAAAGGCATTTGTTGAAGGTTAGGGGTCCTGGTGAGCATGGCAAAGTGAATGAACTAGGATCCTCTTGCTTCTCTGTTATCATAGCGTTGCACTAGACAATTGGTTCCAACACTTCTTGAGAGATCTCTTCCTTCATAGGTTTCTCAATGATGTCTGGATATTTTGCCATGATCTCTTTCTTGAAACGTGATGGGAATAGCAATCTCAGAATATAACGTGGTGGAACGAAAGGCATTGTATTCTCCCATGAAGTAGATAATTTATCAACAGGAACAGGTTCTTTATAATCCGTAGTTGCAACTACGTTTGAATCCCCCCTAAAATTGAATCACATTGTCCTCAGTGGAAGTAATAGTACAAATGGGAGGAAGAAGGTCAATGGTAATCTCCAGATATATGGCATTGACATGAGCATACTCCTTCGAGTTTTGCACAGACTTTCCTGGAAGTTGACCGTTTGTAAAAGCAAAAGTGGATGATGTCTTGCCTTCGAGAGTAGTAACCCTGGAGTTGAGAGTTTCAAGATTCGCATAGGTGGCGTTGAATGAAGAATACATCTTGTGTTGAATTTCACCAAATTTCTTTGATGTCTCCATGGCACTATTGGCTTGACCCTGAAGAAGTTGCTGTAACATTGCTTCGATGTTAGAAGTTTGAGCTTGGGGTTGGTTAGAGGTGAAACCAGGATGTACACCAGCTAGTTGCTGTTGTGGTTGCGGAAAACCATTTTTATATTATTGCTTTGGGATGAAACCACGGTTTTGATTGTGGTTGATAAAATGGTTGAACGTTCAGTTGTGGTTTTGTTGGATACACTTGGTCATGGGGGTTGGCTATGTTGTTGCTTCTGTAAGAAAGATCAGGGTTGTTGGAGTAGTTAATGGACCCTTTTTTATATCCACCTTGGTTCTGCATATAACATATCTCCCCTTGCTGGTTAACTTCTCCAGCTTGAATCTGAAGCTGCTCTTCATCAGTGATGAAGTGAACTTGGTGTTGCTGGCCTAGGAGTATCCTATCCAGCTTTTCATGCAGAGCTTTGATTTCTTTCTTTGTGCTATCATTCGAAGCAGAGTCACCTCAAGGTGTGCAGTCATAGTCTTCACTGTATATCCCATCAGATTGAGCAAGGTTTTCCACAAGCTCCCATCCTTCATCAACGCTCTTGTTGAGGAAATTGTCTTTGCTTGCTGTGTCAAGCAACATTCTTTTTCGGTAGAGCACCACGATAGAATGTGCTGAGGAGTGATGCTTTTCTGGAACCATGATGAGGACACTACATAGTGTAGTTCTTGACGCGTTCCCATGCTTCAGAGAAGGTTTCAGCGTTTCGCTGTGCAAAACCAGAGATATCATTCCTCAGTCTTGCTGTGCGAGAGGTGGAGAAGAACTTGGCAAGAAAAGCTTTCTTGCAAGCATCCCAGGTGGTGATTGAGTTTCTGGGGAGAGACTTCTCCTATTGAATCCTTTTTCTCCCAAAGAGAATAGGAAGAGACGCAGCTTAAAAGCGTCCTCGCTCACACCGTTGATCTTTGTGAGGCTGCAGAAGCGATTAAACTCGTCGAGGTTATCGAGTGGATCCTCCATAGCCAGACCATGGAACTTGTTCCCATGCACCATTGTTATCAAGCTGTGCTTGATCTCGAAGTTGTTGTTCTATACAGCAGGTGGGATGATTCCATGACGTTGGGTGTGAGTGTTCCGGTTGTCACCAGCACCAATAGTGTGCTGGTTATCGCGTTCAATGTTGTCTTCCATTTGTAAGTCCAACCATCTTAAGTATTCCATACATTCTTTTTCACGTCTCACACGAGAGTGTTCTCGTTCAAGAACTTGGATATCTTCAACGATGGGGATTAAGTCTGTTGGTCCTCTGTTTCTCAGGTTCATACACAGCTATGCAAGTACCTGAAAAGAAAGGAAACAAAAGAAAACAAGGTGAGTATGGTAGTAGAAAAGAAACTTGATCTCAAGAGATCCAAAATCCAGAAAGTAGCAAATAAACAACCAATTGGCAACAGCGCCAAATTGATAACATGATTTTTCTGTGTCAATTCCTTATCCACACAAGGTTATCATGTCCTTGTAGCATAGATAAGGTATCAATCCAATCAGGTGTGATGCTAACACTCAGGATGCAATTGATACTAATGATTCAAGTTAAATATGAAAATGGGGGTTTCTAACAAGTCCTAAGTGAACAAAACATGTAGGAACTAAAGACGGAAAACAAAGGGAAACGTGCATAAGTAAAAAGGGTAAATGGCAAGTTAAGTAAAAACAAAGGAAGTAAAAGAGTAAAGGATTCAATCAAAGAAAGGGTTCCTAAGGATGGGGTAATTGGGTAATGTCCCTCCTCAAACTCCATAAGTGTCTAACATACCTCAAACAATGAGCTAATCCCTAGACGATAGATTCATAAGCAATCAAATCCAATTCCTTGACAGATGAAATGAAACTAGGTAGTATCCAGACCTAACTTCCGTTAGCGGAAGTATACCTAATAGCCATTATGAACCAATCTATCTAAGCCAATAAGCCTCCCAAACACCTAATTCCTTAGGCTGAGATGCAGATCATAAGCATCTAATTTCTTTGGAGGGGATGCAAATCTCTGAAATCACCAAGATCAGGCACTTCATTGAACACTTTTCGGGTGCTGAAGTGCTCAAGATCGGATCTCAACGGTTCATGTCGAAATGAGCATTAAGCGCAATGAAATAGAAGAGATCTATTAAACCATAAAGCTTAGACACCTAGGAGGAGCAAGGAAACAACACTACCCTATCCCATCCTCAAGGAACCTAAGTCACTACTCACAAAGCATGAAAGATGCAAAATCAGAGAAACATGAAGACATAGCTATTAAGTAAAACATTAGATCTAAGGTCAACAACAAATAATATACTTTATAAAACCCTAGAACAAGAGAAGAAGACAAAAACGAACAAAGATGCAGAAGATGAAGATCTAAAATGTCAAGAACATCAACATCAATGGAACAGTAATGAAAAATAGAGGAAATGATCAAACTAAAAATGAGATTAAATGCTTCAAAACTTAAATCAACATGCACCAGATATTTCACAGCCCTAATCTATGCAGGAAAGTAAAGAAAAACAGAAGACTAACATAAACTTAAGAGAAATATGGGGTTCAGAATGAAGAACACTAAGAACAAAAAGAGAAGACATAAACCTAACAAAAAACATAAAAATGGCAAAAGACAAGACTGTTTCCAAATGGAGGCGTTTAGGGCTTTATATAGTGTTTAGTAAAAGCCCATAAAACGCATAAAAGACAAAAAATAATCATTAAGTTGGGTCTTGGGCCATGTCAATCCTGATTCAAGTTGGTCGGGTCGAAGCTGCTTGGGTTCAAGCTGAAGAGTGCATGTGATCAAGCCAAGGGAATGGCTTAATCAGGAGATCAAGTTGGCTTTGAAGCTTGATCTGAGGTTGAGGTGGCCAAAGGGAAGTGATCGAGCTGGTGAGCTAGGCTCGATCATTGGATCGAGCTGAGGGATTCAGCTGAGACAAGACATGGTTTGGTTCGATCGCTGGATCGAGCCGGAGTTGGCCTGGCTCGATCGCGGGATCGAGTCGGAGTAAGTGCATGGTCGAGCCGGAGTAATGATCGAGACGGGCTTTAGGAGATAGAGGCAGAAAAGGAAGCAAGGTCGAAGCGTGAGCTTGAGCTTGAGCCGAGGCGAAGGAGCTTGATTCAAAGGGCCGAGGTGTCGAATATGCGTGATCGATCTAGGCCTTTGGTGCTGGATCGAGCGAGCTTCTTCTTGGCTCGACGGTCTGGTTGAGTCCTGACTTGAAATACGCTTGAGCTGGTTCCATTCCATGCATTTTCTATTCGTCTTGTGAATTTGCAACAACATCCTGAAAGCTTCTGAAAGTCTTGAAAATTCTCCAAAATGCATGCATATGCAAATGATAATGCAAAAATCCCTAAAAATCACAAACTTGCCAATAACATCTATAAATGCAACATATGAACACCAAAAGACCTAAATAATGATGCTAAATGACTTCTAAAGATCATGAAAATACAGAGACATCACTTGGTTACTCTCATGGTAGACCATTATGAAATGGCATAGTGCATAATGCAGAAGCTCAATCTCCATGGAACTGACCACAGCCGACTCCGACTTACCGGAGAAAGAAGATGCTAAGATCTTCAGAGCTATGCAGATTGCAGGGTTGCAAATGGCAGTAAGCTTGGCGGTCCAAGACTCGTACTTCCCGTCCCCTATCACAACCCATAGATCAGTATAGGAATAGATGTTGGAAAAATCGGGAAGATGCCCTGGTGAACTGAATCCAAAGATCAGACCAAACTCTGCCATCGGTATCCTGTAAAGATGACCAAGGCAAAATAATTTTACCTCAATATCGGTAATGCGAGCATACCGCGGATCTGCGCCAGGGTGGTAGATGCAAAACGAGGCTAAGAACTTCCTCGCTAGGTCGGGATAGAGAGGATAGGCTTTGAATGGAAAAGCCCTGAGACCCATCTGAGTGAAGATATTGCTGACATTTTCATCCACTTCTAATGCGACAAAATCTGCATGACCAGCAAATCGAGTGGGCTCTAACTGGCTTTGCAACAAAGCATTGTAGAACATAGAATCGAACTGATCCCACTTGTTTGTAAACTGTCTATTCTTCCAACCCTTATGTCTCTTGAGTTGGGAAACAACCAAGTCCAAGCGGCAATTGTTGAACCGCATCTTGGGTTTGCAAGGCCACGACTTCTGTTGGAACTTGAGTTCTATATCCGGTTTGAATTCTTCATCCTCCTTGTCATTTGTACTGCTACTAGCTACCACTTTCCCTTTCTCCTTTGCGGTTTTTTCTTCTTGGTCGTAGGTGGTGCGGTGAAGGATGAGCGGTCGGTTTGCGGTTGTGGTTGCTTCGAGCGTCATGATCGAGCTCTTCTATAGGTGTTTGTTGGTGAATCTTCTTTGATACCAGTATATCTCATAGGATCGTCATCTGCTGGGTCCATTCTGCAAAGAAAGGACTTAAGACATAATTAGAAATTATTGCCAAAGAAAACCGTTCATTGAATCCAAACTCCACCGCACAAACATAGAAGTTGCAAGTACATTCCGAAGAAGTGCGAATCAACATAATCACCAATCCAAGTTCATTTCTACATCACTCTCCTATATTATCTAGGCATATCAATGCATCAAATAATCCCAAAAACACTAAGCCTAAAATCCATACCAAAACCTCAAACCGGAAGTCCAAAAATCCATAATTTCTACTCAAATAACCTAAAATCATCATACATTCCTCAATTAATCATAAAGGGCTTACACCAAATCCACAAATAACCAATTCCAACATCCAAATCCAACAAAACCCGAAACCCCACATGAACCCTAAATTTTCGGACCAAAAGAGAGTGATAGGGTTCCATACCTTGTGTGAATTCAAAAACTAGTGAGGGGTTCAAAAAGAACTTGAAAAATCGAGTGGAATAGGCTTTAAAATCGCAAAAATTGGTTGAGTATTGAGGGAGATTGAGCAATGGAATCCTTGGAGGTTTTGAGAAAGTTTTGATAAAAAATGGTGGAAAAGGGGTTTTAGATCGATTTTAGGGTGAAGGGGAAACTGGTTTGGTTCCCGAAATCCGGTTTAATTAACTGATTGTCTACTTACCTGGGCGAGGGATCGATTAATCTACTAAGGGATCGATCGATCCCTTTTACGTAATTCTTTGGTTCAGTTGGATCGATCGATCCATGATACAGATCGATCAATTCGTTTCTTATGCTGGTTCTGACCATCGATGGATCGATCGATCTATTTACACAAAGCAAACCTGATGGATTAGATCAATCGATCCACAATGGATCGATCGATCTGTTTGCACATAGCAAACATGATGGATTAGATCGACTGATCCACTAGGGATCGATCGATCTGATTATTCGACCAACACTTCCTTTTTTCTGAACTTCCTGAAACACTTTGAACTCAAAATTAAAAATAAAAAATTAGTGATCTAAAATCTATAATGACTCAAAACTAGGACCTAATAAACTGAAAACACAAAATAATGGATTGTCTCCCACTCAGTGCTTGTTTAATAGGAGTACTACCTAGAGGAGTCTTGGATGTTGTTCTGTATGCCCACAGAGCATCGTCGAGCCTCAAAGAAAAATCCTTCCCATTGCTGTTTACCGTTTTCTGCAGGATAGCTTTGATTTCCCTGTTAGAAACCTCTACTTGTCCACTAGTCTGAGGGTGATATGGTGTTGCGACTTTATGCTTCACCCCATGCTTCTTAAGCAAACTGTCGAAGACTCTATTGATGAAATGAGTTCCTCCATCACTGATGACTACCCTTGGAACACCAAACCTGGGGAAAATCACAGACTTAAACATGTTTAGCACAACTTTCACATCATTAGAGGGGCTAGCAATGGCTTCAACCCACTTAGACACATAATCAACATAAACTAGAATATAAAGATTATTATGAGAATCAGAGAAAGGACCCATAAAGTCAATTTCCCACACATCAAAAACCTATACTTCAAGAATGAAGTTCTGTGGCATCTCATTGCATTTTGAAATATTATCATGTCTTTGGCAAGAATCGCAGTGAGATATGAAGTTGTGAGCATCTCTGAACATAGTGGGCCACCAGAAACCTGCTTGGAGTACCTTAGAAACTGTTTTGAATGTCACAAAGTGACGAGCACAATCCGAACCATGACAGTGGTACAAAACATTATGAATCTCTTCCTCAGGCAGACATATCCTGAACATACCATCTTTACAAAGTTTATAAAGATATGGTTCATCCTAGTATTAATGTTGGCATACTTCAAAAACTTCTTCTTTCAGTAACCTGAAAAGTCATGTGGTTCTTCATCAGCAGCTAAATAGTTAGCAAAATCACGACACCAAGGAGTAAGAAAATCATTTCTTTGAGGTTTAGAGATAGGATTGTTCTCATCCTCTTTGGTACTGATAGCACAAATGTGTACCTCCGGAAAGGAGTCATCGATGGGAACATCTTCTTCTACGGTAAGTCTAGATAAGGGATCTGCAACTCCGTTCTCAATTCCTCGCTTGTCTTTGATCTCTAAATCGAATTCATACAAAAGTAAAATCCAACTCAGTAATCTGGGTTTAGCATCCTTTTTGGAAAGGAGATACCTCAATACCGCATGATCGGTGTGGACTACTACTTCGGATCCCACTAAGTAAGATCTGAACTTCTCAAAAGTGAAGACAATAGCTAAGAGCTCTTTATCAGTTGTTGCCTAATTGTGTTGAGCTAGATCTAGAGTCCTAGAGGCATAGTAAATTACATGGAGCGTCTTGTCTTTTCGCTGTCCAAGAATAGCTCCAACAGAGAAATCGCTTGCATCGCACCTCACTTCAAAAGATAGTATCCAATCTGGTAGTTGCACAATTGGAGCCCTTACAAAGGCTCTTTGATTTCTAGAAAGACTGATTGGTAATCATCGTCCCATTCGAACTTGATATCCTTTCACAACAGCTATGTAAGAGGTCTAGCAATCTTTGAGAAGTCCTGAATAAACCTCCTGTAAAAACATGCATGACCTAAGAAGATGCGAATGTCCTTGACGCATTTGGGTGCCTGCAAGTTATTCATTACCCCTATCTTGGCTTTAACCACTTAGATTCCTTTCTCAGAAACCTTGTGTCCTAACACAATTCCACTACTCACCATGAAATGGCACTTTTCCCAGTTCATCACTAGATGCTTCTCTTCACATCTTTGAAGGACCCTGCACAAGTTTGCAAGACAAACATCGAAGGAAGATCCATAGACAGAAAAATCATCCATGAATACTTCAATGATGTCTTCAATAAGGTTCAGTAAAGATAGACATCATGCATCTTTGGAAGGTGGTTGGGGCATTCCACAGTCCCAAAGGCATCCTGCGATAAGCGTAGATTCAAAATGGACATGTGAACGTGGTCTTCTCTTAATAATCTGGGTGAATCAGAATCTAAAAGAAACCTGAGTAACCATCTAAGAAACAATAATAAGCGTGATTAGCCAATCTCTCAAGCATTTGGTCAATGAAAGGTAAAGGAAAATGATCTTTGCGAGCTGCATCATTCAATTTCCTAATATCAATACACATCCTATGGCCTGAAATAGTTCTAGTCAAGATCAGATCATCATTCTCATTCTTAACTACCATTAGTTCCCCTTTCTTAGGAACTACATGCACGAGACTAACCCAACTACTATCAGAAATAGGATAAATAATTCCTACATCTAGAAGTTTTATTATCTCTTTCTTAACTATATCTTTCAAGTAGGGATTCAACCTTCTCGGATGTTCTACAAAATTCTTAGATTGATCTTCTAGATGTATCCTATGCATGCACAAGTCTGGTGAAATCCATGTGATATCATCTAAAGTGTAACCTAGATCTCTACGGGAATTTCTTAGTTTAGAAAGCAGTAAGGCGGTCTCTACGTTTTTTAGATCGACATTCACTATCACAAGGCATGTACAATTAGGACCTAGAAATACGTACCTTAGCCATGCTGGAAGAGGTTTGAGTTCCATCTTTGGAGCTTTCATCTCGCTCCATGAATCATTAAGTGGTGTAGGGTACAGTTTGGTTGGAGACTTAGCAGTTGTCTCTCCTCATTCCACATAGTCAGTCATCTCCTTAATCCTTCTACAAGCATCTAACATCCTGGTGTAACTTGAGACATCATCACTATGGGAAAAAGACTCATTAGTAGCATTAGTCAATGCAATCTCTAAAGGATCATCAAACAAAAAGTTGTCAGAAACTCCCTCGATAGCCTCCGCAATGGTATCTACCCAAAAAGACTTGGCGTCTAAGGATGGTTTCTTTAAAACCTCTTGTAGATTGAACTTCATTACCATATCACCAAAATGAAGATCGATCTTGCCTTTATTCACATCAATGATAGCTCCAGAAATTGCTAAAAAGGGTCTTCACATCAATGATAGCTCCAAGTTCTAAAACCACAAAGTCGGTTGGAACAAAAGCTGTCCCAATCTTTACAGGCCGATTCTCAAGAACTCCAACGGGATACTTCACAAAACGATCAGCAAAGATGAGTGAGATCCTGGTACCTTTGATGTTCGTCACCCCCAACCTTTTTGCCACATATAGAGGCATAAGGTTCACACTAGACCCCAAATCACAGAGAGATCTAGCAAATGTAATGTCACCAATCTGTACTGAAAAAACAAAACTTCCTGGATCTCCAAGTTTCTTAGGCATGCGGTTCTGTAGGGTTGAAATACACTCTTCTATGATCATTATAGCTCCCTCTTCCAAGGTGATCTTACTTGTGATCATGCTTTTGACGTATTTTCTTAAAGAAGGAATCATTTGACAAGCATCAAAAACGGTAGTATTGTAGTCAATTCCTTGATTATCTCCTTGCACTTTGCATCTTCTACATTTTTTCTAGACTTCTTAGGTTAGACTAGATATGGAACCTTAAGCTCTTAAACTCATATTAGAGTTTCAGAGTTCTAAGAACTAGGTTCAATCGATCTCCTAGAGAATCTATCGATCTCCTTGTTTTTCGAAACATTCTCCGATGGATCGATCGATCCATCTGGGATCGATCGATCCATCAGGGATCGATCGATCTCTATTTCCAAAACTATCTGCTTCCGTTGGATCGATCGATCCTTGAGCATGGATCGATCGATCTGATGAATTTGGAATTTCCTATATTTTTGGATTGATCAATTTCTTATTGGATCGGTCAATCTCTGCATCTGCATCAAATTCAGGCTTTTTCAAACTTTTATTTCCTGAAAATTCTTTGATTTCTTCTACCAGAATTTCATCAGTATCCTCCTTTTCTTTATTTCCAACCAAAGATTTTCCACTTCTCGGTGTAACAGCATTCACAAACTCTTTCTTAGGATTTGAATCAGACATCTCAGGAAGAAAACTAGTTGGTCTTCTGACAGCTTCAGTAGTCTAAGCAACTTGAGTATCTAAGTGCTTAACATGAGTAGTCAATGCTTCAAATTTTATGTTCAAATCACTACAAGAAATATGACTATTGATAGCGTACCAGGATAGCGTTTTTTGTGTTACTGCTATTGTAAATGGACACGGGTTTTATCCATAGCTTTTCATTTTTTTGGACACTATTGTTACATTCCCGGGAAAACAAAAATACGTAGGCGCGTAAATTTTGGTAAGTTTCGTCACATACTATTGCAGATAATACAAAAAAAACGCTATGGTATCTAAAAAATCACCTAACTTTTTCAGCGTAATCAATTCGACTTTGTTATTTTTCTCTAAATTTCTTCATTACTTGAGGACAAATTGTTCGTCTCACCAATTCGAAGTTCCATTGTTTAATTGAAAAGGTATCTTCCTGACTTCCTCATATTCTTCAGCTTTTAGTTAATTGTGATTTCGAGGTATCATCGATATACAGATTGTTTGAATACGTTAGACTAAAATATATGCCAGTAAAGATGAGAGGAGACTCTAATGGGACCCGTCGTAGTAAACGTAACCAAGGCTGAGAGCCTACAGAACCTCCATTAGAATTGGTTAAAAATGCAGCCAGAGGAAGTAAGAAAAGAAGTAGTACTGAAAAAGAAGAACCTGTTAACAGGGATCAAAATGGGGTTAAAAATGCTAGGAATGATGAGATCCAAACAAAGAAAAATAGGAGTTCTGAAACAAATGAGGAGGTTATTGTTAATCTGTCAAATTCCAATAAGACGGTTGAACCTAAAGAATTAGATAGAGTGGTGGAAGATGTTGAGGATGAGAACGTAAGACCACTTGAATACGGGATAAAGTTAATGAAAATGATGATGGTTTTGTTGAGCATGATCAGGGTGAAGATGAGATAGAAGTGTCCGAGAAACAACCT
>OVBE01009526.1:0-15952 GCA_900406425.1 Iberis pinnata | reverse complement strand
GCTGGGCCTTGTGTCGAAATGGACTTTTGGGAGCAGGTGCTAAACCTGGTATCAACACATGTGAAGGTCCCTTTTATGAAATGGACATAATGGATATACGTGCACTCCAAGGATTTTTCTGATCAGACCAGGAGGTTGTTTGACACAATTGGATTCACCCAAATCAAAGATTGGATGAAGAAATTACAAGTGTTTTAATTCGGAGAAGGCAAAAGAAAATTGCCTCAGACATGTGTTCAATATTTTGAAGATTCCATCCAGACCAGGAGGAATATAATTTAGAACCAAAGTGTTCTGGAAACTAGACTCAATAATGAGTCTATAGAAGGTGGATTCAAATCCACATATTTTATAGTCAAGAAGTTCTCATCGTTTCAACTTAGATGTTTTGGAAATGCATAATTTGCCAGTTTTGGAGTTTGAGGTAATAACTCAAGAAGTTGTGTTTCACTTGAATAAGTTTTGTGTGTCTTTGAAGATTTAAGAAAAAGACCCACTAATGAAGCGAAGGGAAAAAGCCAAGTTAAAAAAAAGAGTTATCCATTTTTGAAGAATCCTCTAACCTTGAGGATCAATTTTTTTTTCCTTAGTAAAGTTTTATCCCACATGGTTTTCTTCGGTAAGATTTTTAAAGAGGTAAATCTTCTTGGTTCCAAATTTACCCAATTTCCATTGTGTTAAGCTTGAGGGAGAGTATTGAGATGAATATATTATTGTGATCAAAGGTGCATAATCAAGCCAAGATAAGTATTGAATAATGATAAACAGTTCAAGAAATATGATAGTTAGTTCAATAAAACACTGACTCATGTAGTTAAGTCACTTCAGCAAACTGTCATATTCAATATGTCGTAACTCAACAACTATGAGGAATTTCAAGTAATAGTTTTCATCAAAGTTGTAGATATGATTTTATCTTTCCAACGGATATAAGATCACCAAGATAGAAGTTACAAGTCAAAAGATGACTGCATGAAGAGGAAGAGCGTTTTTATTCATTAATTAGAGCATCTCCATTGGAGATACTCAAAAGTAACCACAACATATTTTTTTTATAAACTTACAAATTCTTCTTCTTTATTTCATTCTTATAAATTCTTCTTCTTCATTTCTCTGTTTTCTTCCTCTGTCTTCATTCCTCTATATTATTGTGTTTGGTTCTTGAAAACATTGTTTTTTGGTGGTTGATTCCAAGATGTAGTAACTAAAACACATAACATTATGCAAAAAACATCAAGTGTTTGTTTTGGTAACTAAATAAAACATAGAAACTATGCAAAAAGAAAAATTCTCACATTCAAAACCATGGTGTCAAGACTTAAAAACCATAATTCACTCTTTTACTTTAAGAGCTGCTCTAGAAGCAATTGCACACAATCAATATCACACTAAATCATTGAGTAAGATAAAGAACAAAAAAAAGAATGTACAATAGCACACAATCAACATCACACAATCAATAACACACAATCAATAACACACGGATCAAAAGCATACACATAAACATAAATCAATAATCAAAAGAGAATGGTTGAAGACGATTACCATGAACTGATTGCATAAACTTTACTTTGATGTACAGAGTTCAAATAGTAGTTACCTGGTTGTATCGCATCAACCTTAATCTTTGCTTTCTCTAGAACTTAACAAAAAAATCCATCCACCAAAAAGAGTTATTTGAAAGTAAACATAATTAACAATTCTGAAGAGAAAAGTGCAAATAGACACAGTTTAAAAGAGGCAAACGTAACATCTTTATTTTCTCTAACAGAAAAAAGAGCAGGATTTAGTGCTTTTATGGATTTCTTCAAACCTTTGTTTTCAGGTCTCTCAAGTTCATAAGCAATAGACCCATTAATCCCACCTGCAAATAAATTCATTACCAAGAATAAGTACGATGTAATTGATCTCGACTAGTGGGAGGCAACATCTTTTACTAAGAAAGAAGGAAAATGCCACGAGAAGTGTACTGGATAGCCAAGATACAGTCTGGATCTAAACCAACTAAGCTTGGTTCAAGAAAGCCAAATTACTAAGCTGAGATATACTAACTTTTGAATGGTAAAAGCTGAATAAAGCCACTGGAAATACTAGAACTCTCAATACTCCATATTAAGTTCAAGTAAGCTAATATACATGACAAGCTCAACACACACAAAAATAACATCCAGAAATGCACAGTTGCAAAATTGTCTATTACTAACAAGTCAACCTAATGAAATGAAGTAAATTCTGATGATTGCAGAATTATACATCAGATAATGGAAGTTACCTAAATTGTCATCCAGTTCAAAGGTTCCAACATCATGAAACACTAAACGAAGCACACCAGGAGCCTTACCCTTCATCATGAAAAAAATTGTCTATTACCTGAACTCTGTACACCAATTGAGTTGATTCGGTTCAAAACTCATCCACCAATTGCTTCCTTTCTTTGCCCTGTTACGACTGAAATCAGCTCCAATTGCTTCCTCCTCCACGCTATTACGACTGAAATCGGCTCCAAACGATGATGGACGTTTGCCTCGCCTTCTCAAAAATAGTCTCCTACGCCAATTTCACAGTGAATTTGGCCGGAAAACGTGAAATCGCCGTTCTAGTCGCCCAAACTTCTTCACTCTACAAAACCTATTTCTTCATACGATATGAGAAAAGAAAAGGAAAAAATCTCTAATATTTCGGACCAATTACAAACAGACACGTTAGCGACTCTTAGTTGGTCTTAAACACCTTTCCTAAGACACGCATCTTGTATGATCAAATTAAAATCTTTATTTTTTCCCTAAATACACTAATATACACTCTAAGAAACACTTAAGATCCACTGATGGATTTGCTCTTAGGCATTAATTTGGCTTTATGTTTACTAGGCCATGCAAGGTCATACAAGAGGTTTATCCTTACTTATTTAAGCTCTTGTAAACCTCAAGCTCAATGCTCTAAGAAATGCTCTTTTTGAGAGCATAGAGGTGAGAAGCATTTATGAGCATATGCTAAATGCTCATCTAAATGTTTTTTAAAGTATATGTGATTGGATGAGCATGAAGCATAATGCTCTCCTCTATGCTCTACCAATCAAGGCCTAAGAAAGATTAAGAAGAGTTCATCTCTGTCTCTTCACAATACTAAAATTCTTATATTCTTCGCACACTCTAAATCTCGCTAATACTCTCACATTCTGGTTACTAAACTTATTTTTTCATTCCGGTTACGAAGTTTATTCTTCCATTTTTGTTACTCATATACTACATTTTGGTTACTAGGTTACAAAGTTACCTAATTTCTATTCTTGTTCTAAATCTCGTTATTGGTTATTTCATGTTCTTAAGTTTTCTTGTTTCTATAATCTTATCTTCAAAATTTAACATTTTTTTGCATTATTGAAAAGATTATAAGAAATTGTTGTTGTAACTTTCATTAAAATTTCAATTATATTTCATATGGTTAATTATAACTTTTGACGTTTAGTTATATATAACAAATGGATTAGTGATTCCACTACTTGTGCCGCTATCTTACCAATCATTGGTTCTAGTTAAAAAAAATATTAATTAGTCATTATGTCATGGTAGTAAAAGAAAAATTATAAACTTTTTTATTGCCAAAAAAATATAATGTGAAAAAAAATGAAAAGAGAAATTATCATTCATCCAAATAGAGATCATCAGCTACAGAGACAGTTCATGAATCACTCATAAGCAAATAAAATGTTCAACTTTAATTCATGATTACTTTTTAGACCCTTTATCTCTCTCTCTAAATGTGAACAAAATTTAACAACACAAAGTAATGAGAAAACAAACTACAATCTCTTATTGTCAAGAAAGAAACGAGAGAGTAGGTTTTCTTTTGTCAACTTATATTATATTATTATATAAACAAAAGTTTACAACCATGTTATTACATATGGAGTTAAAGTTTGCCTTGCTACTTTTGCTAATGCATCAGCATATACATTTAACTTTCTAGAAACATAGGAAAAGCTAATATTTACATGATTTGTAAGAAGGTATGTAATATCAGTGATGATAGCCATTATACCTTGTAATTCACATGCTGCCTTGAGACCATTACCCTTAAGTTTTGATAAAAAAAAGTGTATAAGATTTGATTATCACCCCTGATTAAGACTTCAGTATATCCTAACTTTATAAGTTGAAGTAAGGTTTCTCTAACTGCTATAGCTTCAGCAGCTAATGCTGAAAAAGTGGATCTAATTGCAGCTGATCCTTGGATAATTGGCTGACCACACTTGTTATATAAGATCTAAGCTATGCCAAACTCCTTAGTAGTAGGGTTGGGCATATGGATATTCGGTTCGGTTCCGGTTCTTTCGGATCCTAAATTTTAATATACAATTGATCTTTTTAAAAATTTCGGTTCAGTTCTCATCGGTTCCGAATCGGTTCAGTTCTATGTTAGAGGAACCGAAAATTATCCACAATTTTTGGTTCCTGATTGGTTCTTACTCGGTTTCGGGTATTTTAGACCCAAATTTACCCGAAAAACAAAAAAATACCCGAATAACTAAAAAATTACCCTAAATAACAAAAATATACTCGAAAAGCAAAAACAAATTACCCAAAAAAATATTTACCTAGAAAAACAAGAAATTACCTGAAATCAATTTAAAATACCCGAAATTAATTTAAAATACCCGAAATTATTATAAAGTACCCTAAAAAATATTCAAAGCAACAAAAAATCGGTTCTTTGGTTCTACCCATTGGTTCGCGGTTCGGTTTCGGTTCCTACCCGATACCCATGGTTCTTCATCGCAAGAACCATCCGGTAATTTGGGTGAAACCAGAACCGATTCGTTTTTTTTCGGTTCTTCGGTTCTGTTTTTTTGTTGCCCAACTCTACTTTGTAGTATTGACCAAAGATGCATCTGTAAAACAATAAGCTTGGTAACCTGTGCTAGTATTTGTATTTTGATCGTTAATGGTTGGAAAATTAAGAAGTTTCTTGTTTTCCAGATCCGCCATCCAATGAAAAAGGTAGATTATGTTTTTGGTTATTATAGGCGTGTGAGACTGTATAGAGAGAATTGATATTTGTAATGAGGTCTTGGTTTTGAAAGGTATGATGTAGTATATGTTTAGATAGTGGTGTCCTGAGCAAACTTACATTGAAAAAGTATATGGTTTTGGGTTTCAGAGCCTTCTCCACACAATTGACAGGTGGTATCAAGTATACATTATGATGGACTCGCCACCAAAATGTTTTTAATTTTAGTGGAATTTGAATTTTCCAGAGTGTATTGTAATCTACTAGAGTATTGGTTTTATCTGTGTAATGACCATGTGTTGTATTCTGGATAGCCTGTTAATCTTGTTTGCTTAGCGATTGACATAAGATGTGTTGAATATCTTCATGATGAATTTATTGGATTTTAGGAATGTTCCAATTTATGTATTGACAGATATGATATCTTTAACCAACATGTGTGTATTGGTGGGCTCGTATGAAGCCATGGGTCATGAAATAAGTTTATGGTGTTGCCTGCACCTATAGACCATATGAGTCCTTTATATATGATTTGTAATCCTTGGTGTATACTTTTCCAGGCCTGACTTGATTTAGTTTTTAGTTGTGATTCTAATAGTGTTGTGTTAGGAAAATATTTTGCTTTATACAGTTGTGAATGATAGTAAGAAATTAGGGTATTTGACGATTCTCCAGCATTGCTTAGCTAAGAGGGCCAAATTATAAGCATAAAGATCTCTATTATCTAAGCCCCTATCCTTTTTTGCTTTAGTAATGATA
This sequence comes from Iberis pinnata, assembly GCA_900406425.1. NCBI lineage: Eukaryota > Viridiplantae > Streptophyta > Magnoliopsida > Brassicales > Brassicaceae > Iberis > Iberis pinnata. The sequence goes on along the minus strand of OVBE01009526.1, from coordinate 10,183 downwards.
TCCCATGCTCTCCAAGGTATTTTTATGTTTGTCTTTGAAGGTGGACCAAAAGAAGTTTTGAATTTGTTGAGTGAGTTTATGTAGCAAAGTTTTAGGAAGTAAAAAAGAGGATATCGTGTAGGTGGGTATGGTTGTTGCTACAATATGAGATAACATTTTGGTGTACCAATTGTCAAGGTTATGTTGTGTTGTAAGTGTGAGAAGGTTTGTGTTGTGTAAACACCAATAGTGTATGGTAAACCTAAATATTTACCATTTCTTCATGTTTTAGTAATGCCTTTAAGTTTGAGGATGTGGTTTATGAGTTGTTGTGGTGTACTTTTACTAAAAGTGATGTTAGATTTATGGAAGTTTACATATTGACCAGAATGTTTGGCATAAATGTCTAGTGCTTCAAGGAGCATTTTGCATTCAGAAACACTAGCTTTACAGAAGAGAATAAAATCATATGGAAAAAACATCAGTGGGATATTTTGGGACCTGATCTACTTGCTCTATATCCATGAAGTTGGTCATGGTGGTGTAGATGTTTAAGTAAGTTTGATAAACCTTCTGCACAAATGAGGTAGAGATAAGGAGATAAAGGATCTCTTTGTCTCAATCCTCTTTGTGGTTTGATTTTTTCTACAGGTTTACCATTTATAAGAACTGAGTAAGTAGGTGAAGTAACACATAACATGATCAATTGACACCATTTATCAGCAAAGCTGATAGATCTTAACATAAAATTTAGATAAGGTTATTCTATTTTGTCAAAAGCTTTGGTAATATCTAGTTTGAGTGCCATAGAATGTGTTTTAAGGGTTTTAGTTTTCATGGAGTGTAGGAGTTTTTGTGTGATTAAGATATTGTTTGTGATGAGTCTGTTGGGTAGAAAAGCGGTTTGGTTTCCAGAAATGATATATGGAGTCTATTAGTTAGTACCTTTGATAGTATGTTATATGCAACACTGCATAGACTAATTGGGCGATAGTCTTTTACTTGTGTGAGATTTTCAATTTTTGGTTAAGACAGATATGAGTGATTTAAAGTTGGATCAATGGTATGATTTTCAAAAAATTTTTGATGAACCTATAAATTCCTTCATCATGTGGTGTTGGAAAAAACCAACATTAAGACCATTTGGCCGAGGTAATTTATCAGGGTCCATTTGATTTTTTTTTTTGTCTTCTAGAATAAATAATTAAAGGAGTAAATTCAGTTACAACCATAAAACCAAGGCTAATAAAAGCCACCATAACTACGCCCCAACTAGACAAAAGATGCAAAAGCAAAAGGGGACATGCAATAAAAGAAACAGAGCACAGAGCAAAGGAAAGCTACAGCCAAGAAGAAGAGGATCTTAAGAGAGGAGAGCAACCTCTTCCCTAAAAGCGTCAGCAAGCCAAGAAGGAGGACCGGCTTGTACATAGGAGTGGAAGAGATTAGACTCCAGCACACTTTTAGCGATAAGATTAGCTCCTCTGTTGAGCTTTGGGTGTTCATAGATCACTTTCCAGTCTTGAAAACAAGCGAGTCTAAGATGAAATTCGGAGATTTCAAATTTTAAAGAGGACCAGTCAGGAGGTCTATTGACCGCAGCCACTAACTCCTTTGCGTCAATGGCAAGAACTACCCGAGGGTAGTGATGAGAGATCATTGCGTCTAGAGCCCACAAAGAGGCTTGAAGAGCCGCTTGTTGTCTATCCTTGAAGCAAGAGAACGCCCGCCTACTATGAAGCAGCACTTCTCCTGTATCATTTCTGGATATCCAAGCTGCTCCGGTTAGATGATGATCATTTGCCCAAGACCAAGCAACCGAGCATTTGATCCAAGACAAGGGGGGTGGTGACCAAGAGGGGATTGAAGGAATTCTCGTAGTACGAGGTGATGAGGAGGTTATGTTTGTAGAGCCAGCCTCATGAGCTCTATTCCAAAGATTAAATTCGTCTTCAATTTTTAAAACTGAGGAGAGCGGTTCAAACCTTTTACCTTCAATAGCAAGCGCATTCCTGTTCTTCCAGAGATACCAAAAAATCCAGGGGAATATAAACTTTTGTTGGTTTGACAGATTTCGTAATTTGGAGAGAGAGAGGAGGTGATGCACGTTAGCTTGAACAGATGCCGGACAGAAACCATGCTTTGGAGAAGGTATAAGCATTAAGGCCCATAATTGTCTTGCAATGTGGCATAAGAAAAAGACATGGTTAATGGTTTCCCCTTCATAACCACAACCTTGGCATCGGCTATCAATTCGCATTTTCCTCTTTTCCAATAGATTTGAGACTGGTAGCGCGTTTGAGCATGCTTTCCAGAGGAAGACTTTGATTTTTGGGGGTGCTTGATTGACCAAACCTGAGCAGCCATTGGATTAATTGCCGGAAGAAGTTCGGCTTCTTGCATCTCAATCTTCTTTTGGGTATTAAAGGCTAGCCAATACCCTGTCTTGACAAAATATTCCCCATTATTTGTAGCTCCCCAAACCCAGTAATCCTCGATAAAAACTGTTGGTCTCATATTGCCAATAAGGTCCTGATCCTTCTTAAAGAAAATTTGCTTTAGAAGGTTGAAATTCCAGTTCCTTGCCTGGAAGTCAATTAAGTCTCTCACCCTTAGGTCCAAATTGATAGAAGGTAGTTTAATCAGGGGCGTTTTCATCTTGGTGTCTTTGATCCATGCGTCTGTCCAAACTTTGGCATTGTTACCATTGCCAATTCTTCGTTCGAGTTTTGAGATGAGTAACTCTCGGCCATGTATTATGCTTTTCCAACCATGAGATGGTTTGGAGGATAAGGAAGCATCTAAAAAAGACGTATCAGGAAAGTACCTATCTCTTAACAGAGACCCCAGAAGAGAATTAGGAGATTTGACTAATCTCCACGCTTGTTTGGCTAACAGAGCTTGATTGAAGCAGGATATATCTCTAAAACCAATTCCTCCTAGTGATTTCGGTAGGCAAAGCTTTTTCCAACTTCTCTAGTGGATTTTCCTTGATCCTTGGGAGGCTGACCACCAGTATTCCGCTATTACTCCTGAAATTTGCTTAGCCGTCTGTTGATTGATTTTGAAGCAAGAGAAAGTGTATACAGGAAGAGCTAGAGCCACCGATTTTAAAAGCACTTCCTTCCCCCCCTTGGGAGAGAAATAGGTTGTACCATCCATCTAGCTTGGCTTGGAGCCTGGTTTTGGGAAAATTAAACACTTTATCTTTAGACCCTTTTAGACATTCAGGAAGTCCAAGATAGGATCCTAATCCTCCTTCATTGACGATCCCAGAAATCTGTTTGAGAGCTCTTTTAGTATCCTCCGTAATTTTACTCCCGAAAGTCATAGTCGATTTCTCCACGTTTAATGAGTGCCCTGAAGAGTTGAAATATAGATTAAGAATATGGAAGAGATTTCTACATTCATCCTCCGATGCTCTGCAAACAAATATGCTATCGTCAGCGAAAAGTAGGTGGCTAATTGAAATCCCTGGGAATGCAAATCTGAGCCCGTAAATGCGGCCTAATCTCTCTGACTTTTTGAGCAGGAAAATGAGAACTTCAGTTCGTAAAACGAATAGGAAAGGGGACATAGGGTCCCCTTGTCTAATTTCCCTCTAAGGTTGGATAAAACCAAAAGGCTGATTGTTAATAAGAACTGCAAAGGTAGTGGTAGTAACGCATGCCATGACCCATTTAATCCACTGATGGTTGAATCCCAAAAGGCTTAACATCATTTTCAAAAAATTCCATTCCAACCTATCGTATGCTTTAGATAAGTCTGTCTTAAGCATCATGAATTCTGCAGAGATTGTAGGATGAGAGTTTAAAGCATGTGCACACTCATGTGCGATAAGTATGTTATCCGAAATGAGTCTTTGAGGAACAAACGCAGATTGGGTTGTAGAGATTATCTTGTTCATCCATGGTTTTAGCCTTTCTACCAAAACTTTAGTGATGGTCTTGTAAAGCACAGAACATAGGCTTATAGGCCTCAAATCAGTCATCTTGTCTGGATTTGGCTTCTTTAGAATAAGGCTGAGCAAAGTAAAATTCCAATCTGATGGCATGGAAGAGGTTTTGAAAAAAAATTTTACCTCTTTTGTTACTGATTGACCCACTTCAGCCCAATATTTTTGGAAAAATGCAGCCGTCATCCCGTCGGCTCCTGGTGCCGCTGATGGTTTAATAGAGAATACAGACGTTCTTATTTATGCAGAGGTGATTGGAGCCGTGAGTTTAGCATTCATTAGGGGGGTTACTTTCTTCCTAAAACCCTGAAAATCCTCTCTTTGCAAATTACCACCAGAGGCAGTAAAAAGATCATTAAAGTACTTTGATGCTATTTCACCTTTTGATGCCTCCAATGTGTGTCTAAACCCATTCTCATCGACGAGAGCTTCAATCTGTTTTCGTTTTCTATCTTCTTTAACCGAGGCATGGAAAAATTTTGAATTCTTATCACCTTCCTTTAGCCAATTTTCTCTACTTTTCTGGCTCCAATACGATTCTTCTTTCTTATACTCCATCGTTAGCCTAAGTTTCAGTTGTTGCACTAAAGATTTACCGGGGTAATTGCTTGATTCTTCTCTTTCAAGCTCTTTTTGAATCCTTTGAATGTTAGAACCAAAGTTCACATCTGCTTGTTTTCTCCATGTGCTAATTTTTCTTCTGCGAAGTCTGATAGACTCAGAGACTGAACCATGACCGGATTGGGGAGGATTCCAGCAGCTTTTAACAATTTCCAATACTTGAGGTTCATTAAACCATCGTTGATCAAACCTGAAGCTACCAAAATGGTTAATCCGTTTAGGGTATACATTAACAAGAACAGGGCGATGGTCGGATCCTCTTTTATCCAGAAAATGTTGGGTTGAAGCTGGGAATAAGTTTAACCAGGCTTTGTTCGTGAAACACCGATCCAATTTGCATTGGAGCCAATGCTTGTATCTCCATCTGCCCCACATGAAACCATTCCCTTCGCCTGCTAGCTCCTTCATGTTACATAGCCTGAGCATCTCATTAAAGTCTGAAAAAGAGGCTGCACTTCGTACCCGGCCTCCTTCTTTATCACTATTTGAAGTGATTTCACTGAAATCCTCTTGTATGCATCAAGGTTCTTTTTTGTTTACTCCAATTCTGAGAATCTTTTCCCAAATCTTGTGTCGTTTAGCTTGGATAGGATCTCCATATATTAAGGAAACAAACACTCTAGAGGAGCCAAAAAACATCTGAATATCCATTATATTTTTGCTTACATACAAGAAGGTGAGCTTTAAGCTATTTTTCTAAAAACATGCTAAACCCCCACTACGCCCCACCGGATCAATAGTATAAACTATGTCATATCCTAACCAGGATTGTAGATCAACCAAAACATTTCTACAGTTTTTTGTTTCCATTAAAAACATTAAGTCAGGGAAGAACTCTTTACGTAATTCCCTGAGGCGTGGAATTGCCAAGTCTTCCGGTTTCCCCAAACCTTGGCAATTCCAGCTCAAAATCGACATTAATCCAAAGGTGACCCCTGAGATGGGGTCACCAAATCTTCAGTCGTTTTAAGTTTCTTTCTATCTTCAGGCTCTTCTTCAGTGATCTTTCTTTTCTTCTTACCTCCACAAGCACTTCCATTCTTCTGATCTTCTTCTTGTCTTACAGTGTTCATCTTCATTTGCTTTTCTTCTTTAATGCAACTACTAGTAGTTTTCCTGGTGTAAGATCTTTTCTTTCTAGTTCCTGAACTTCCTGCTACCCTAGTAGCTGGAATGACAAAGCCTGGATTGGGTGCCTCAACCCTAGAGTCAGATTCTGCAGCAGGCAACAGCGTATCCTCATAAGGCTGGGAGTCATTTAAATCTTTCAAGACTGAATTACTGAACATGTTGTGTAAAGGAGATCTCCCTGCATTGAAAGCATCAGCCATTAATTTGGGTTGTTGCACTATGAAGCTAGGTACTTGGAGATCAGATTGGGCTGTGAAGTCAAAGGTTCTGCCTTTGCCCTTATCTAGATCAGTTGTGATGATGAGAGGCCTTTCCAATCGGAAAACCATTTTTGAGCAATAGGATCTTTTTCAACTTCCATCACCGAGGATATAATTTTTGCCTCTTTCAAACTTCTGTCTTCACCATTAGAGGACAAGAGGTATCTCCTCATTTCCTCTAGCACTTCTGGTACAATAACAGATCTTCCAGTAAGAGGATGCTTGCCAAGCTGTTTCTTTGTAAGAACTCCAGCTAGAGGGTCCTCCTTTATAACTGTATCTTCCTGATGCGTTTGCCTCTTATCATTAGGCTTCTGGGTGTTTGACTCAGTTTTGTGCAGATTAATGAGAGAGCACTTGGAATTTTCATGGTTGAGTTGTTTGCATTAGTAGCATCGCTTCTGCACTTTTTCGTAGGCAAAGGAAACCGTTGTTGCTTCTCCCGAAGGTAGTAGTACTTGCATAGATTGGCGAAGGGGGTGAGCAACATTGAACAATATCTTGATTCGAACATAATCTTGACTCTCGGATTTTGATAAATCCAGAGCTACTTCATCTACCCGACCTAGGTTCTCTCCTATGGCCGTCAGTGCTTTATCAGTGTAGAAATTAATAGGTAGATTTCTAATCTGGACCCAAAGTGGTACAAATTGCAGGTCATCCTCTGAAGGATCGAGCTGCTACGGTTCCATAGCTAGAGCCCAATCATTGTGAGTTTGAATGCCTTTTTCCATTACTTCCTTCATATCGTGAGCTGTGGAAAAGATAAACTGAAATCTTTCCTTATTGAGGGCAACTCCACGAACTATTCCTTCCTTCTGCCATTTTCTAGGCATGTCCAAAACCACGTCCGAAACTTTTTGGCAAGAAGGGTTGAGGAGCCGACCGATGAGGCTAATCTCATTTCTTTCCGCCGAGGAAAATCCAGGGAGGTTTGGCATCTCGAATGGTCCAGGGTCTTCCTCTTGAATGGACATCGCAGCAAGAGCAAGATCAATCGCAGAAGCGGTTTAAGATGAGGAGGAATACGGTGGCGATTTGATCGGAAAACCCAAAAGCGATTAAAAGCAAAATGCACAGTAAAGAAAGAGCTAATGACAGCCACACAAAGCTCCAAAATCACTAAAGTCAAAAACACTTTAGAAAATAGAGGGTTCTAAGCTCCACTCAGGAGAATCTGATTTACGTTCAGGGTCCATTTGATTTAAAGCTTGTTAGACTTCTAGTTGAGTTATTGGTTTTAAGAGTTTGTGTATTCATTTAATCAATAACTTTTGGTTTAATTGGGCCTAAGGGGGTATAATCTAATTGAGTTGGTTATGAAACTGTTCTGTATAAGTTGGTAATATAGGATCGGATAAGTTCTTGGATATCAGATTCAGTTTTATAGAATATACCTTGTTCATTTTGTAGTGTACTCAAATCCTATTAATGTATCTTCGTTGTTGAGTTTTGTATTCTTTAAGCTAATGAATTTGGCTCTTTGTTTTCCAATTAATTCACTCATTCAGGCAAAAAGTTCAATTTAATTAAGTTACTTTTAAGAAACTTCTTAATAAGAGTAAAGACAAAAAGATTCATTCACTTGATTAAACAAATCACAATACAAAGGAGACAAAGCAAAGATTGCACTAAGGGGCCAAAGTTTCTAAGCTTTCAAAGAAACTTAAGCCACATCTTCCTCTTCTCCATCTACTTTTAATGGCCAAAGAAGATAACCAAACTAACTTTTACCATTCCTAAAACTACTCGAGAAGGCGAATTCACAAGACAGAAGAAGTCAAGAGACAAGACAAGTACACAACTTAGTTCATGGACAGTTCTGGTTTTTACCAGGACCTCCATAGTAGAAGTAATGACCCCAATCATCATTGTTTCCAGGTTGAACATCATAACAATTAGATTGTTCAGTGAATGTTCCAAGTCCTTTAGGTGCCTTGAGGTTATTAGAAGCATCAACTACTTGAATGTTCCTAAAGTAACTTGCTTTACTAAAACCTTCTTCTGGAAATCTTCCACTTCCCATTTGTGTTGAAGTATGTTGGCCATCTGATTGTGTGTTCACTACTTCTCCTCCCCATTCGATCATCGATGCACTTTCTGTTAAGTATGAGAAGAGAAAAGATGGCCAATATCCTAATACATATCCATTCCCAAATTGCATCCACCAATGTCCTTCTTTTGGATCCTGCCACAATGTTTAACATACCATTTCAACACCAAATTCATATCGAAAAGATTCAGCTTTTTCTTGTTTTATGGATTGCACATACCTTCCAAATCAGAATACTGATATCATATTGCGAATTACGATATCCAGAGACAGGAGAGATACTAGCTCCCATTGCTATGTCACTGTTGATTTGTATAAAACCTGAGCAAAGAAGATTGTAGCAACCAGTAGCTTGATACGCATCACTCTGCAATTAATTAGCCAAGCGAGAAATGTAAGCAAGAAAGAATGAACTCGATTAAGATGATAGTTTGATGAACTTACAGTCCAGTAAGTGAAGAGTCTTGTGTTATTGTCACCATACAGATCCGGACTCACCTGTAAGTAACAAAGCAACAATAATCAATACACTAATCATATTTAACATTTTCTTTAGATGTTCATTGATGAGATAACAATGGCGTACTTGCCAACCAGCTTCAATGCTGTTAAGATCTTGTCCAAATGAGCCACCAAGAAGCCATATCTGTGACAAACTAAACTCATTCTGCTGTTGTATCTTTGGCTCCCATACATTTATAGTAGCTTTAGCTCCGTAATACTTATCTCCTTCAACATAAGCTATAGCATGCTACACAATTCAAGAAACCAATAAACGATCAAAACACAATCTCAAATCAAGAAACCAACAAAAAAATGAAACATTGTGCTCACCTGGTGACCACTTTGGTTGATGACATCAGGTTCTGCAGATTTAGGTAAAGGGACAGTTCTATGCTTCTTTTTACCATATCTTTTAACAGAACTTGCTCTTAAGACATCATCTTCTTTTGTTCTCCTAATAGGAATCGTTCCTTCTGAGCATTTACCATATCTATGCCATAACTGATGTATATGCATTTCTTTCTCCTTTGATTCAGAAGACACTTTGTTGTCCTTAAAGAGTCCTTCTGGGTGATAATTAGGCTTCATCTAAAGGTAAAATTAAACATCAGTACTTGTAAGCAACAAACAAAACACAATGCAAAAGAGAGAAGAATCTGGAGCTGACCTGAATCTTGTGGTCTTTGAGGAAAGGATGATCAAAAGCTGGCTGCTTTGAGAGAGGAATACAATCAATCATATCACCATCTGGGCTCTGCTCCAAGTAACAAACTTTCTTCAGAACACATATATAAAAGAACAATCTTTATCTCATATCCAGACACTCAAGTTTCAAGAACATTACTTTTTTTTATCATAGTAGGAGAGAGAAAGCAAAATCATAAGATTATGATAAAGTTTCCTAATTTTTTTACTTATTTGTCTATCAAAATACTAAAGAAAAAGGTTGGATTTTGCTTTGCCTGAATGCTCTTGACAGGAGGTTTATTCAACCTGTTCAAATGCTTCTTTACTTGGAACTTCTGCTTAGTTACGCCGGATCTTGCGGCGTAGGATAGAGAGAAGAAACAATATAGCCATAAACACACTAAGAAAACTCTAGCTAACTTCCCTGTGCTAAAATGCACCATTTCCATTGAGCCTCAAAGAGAAGCTTAAACAGCTGAATGATAGTGTTATTGGTTTTGTTCTTGCAAAAATCCAACCACACAAATCAAAATCCAAACTTTATTATATTTTTTTTTTACGACTTCTCTCTCTCTCTCTCTCTCTTACACAGAGATTCTACTTCTCTCTCTCTCTCTTGTCACTTCGCTTTCCCTCCTACAACTTTTCTCTCTCTCTAGAATTATCACTACTAAAAAATCATTCCTTTTATTGCGCCTTTTTCTTTTAAAATATTTATTGTTCTTTTTTCTAGATATAAAAAAGGAAATAGTGATATAATTAAGAACAAATTATGGAAAATACCATAATTTTTCAAAAGTTTGTAAGAAATACCATAAATCTACAACCTTACAATTTCTACCATAACTATTTGTAGAAATGACAAAAATGCCCCCCTGACAATTATCTGTACCATTACAGATTAAAAAAAAAAAAATTAAATAATCAAACCAATCCCTCTCTCTCTCTCCCACGCTTACTTTTCTTAACTGTACACTTAAATTGATTACATTT
>OVBE01009525.1:0-15952 GCA_900406425.1 Iberis pinnata | reverse complement strand
GACGCTTAGATTAGCGTACATTCTTCGTTTCCACAATGAGAAATCTCCTGATCCATCAAATCTGTCGACTTCTATTCTTGATCGACATTTTGCGATCTAATCTCGACAAAACTTTATCTGAATTTCTTGATGCGATTCTGGAATGGCTCTGCTACCAATTTGTGCGGATTAACTTGATACTTAATCGCAATCAACTCCAATCAATTCGTCAAGAATGAAAGAATCACAAAGAACTTGAGAAGAGATACACAATCATTTATACGAGTTCGGGAACGAATCCCTACGTCTCGCCGGAAGCTTACTCCGGAATCCACTAACTCTCAGCTCAAAACCGAGCTTAACAATGGTTGTTACAAGCTTTCTAATTGACCTCTCTCTCTCTCTTAGCGATGAATCAAACTCTCTGTCTCTCACGCACTCTGTTCTTATAGGAAGAAGATCGTTTAACGACCTAACGACCTTTAACCGATTCTAACAAACTTTCGGTTTAGTTTTATAATCAACTAAACCGATTACAACGTGAACTGAACCATGATTTGATTTTAACCCTTAAACCTTCTGGCTGAGAGAGAGACTTATATTCTTAGAGAAATAACTGATGTTTAAGAGCATTATTCTTCAGCAACCCTTCTAAAACCCTAACTCTAATGCATAAGTGTCTGATTCTTATAGTTTCTGAATTTTCTGTGTTGATTGTCGAGTTTGCTTATTAATTAGGTTTGATAGTTGCTGTTTTTATTCCTTACATTTCTTTTATTGAACTTTTGTTTTGTTGTGTGTGTAGTTAATTGTATCGAGTCCCTTTTCTTGTAGTTTTGTGTCGTTGACTTTTGATTTCTTTGTGTATCGTGTCTGTTGCTTTGATTTACTTGTTGAGTTTGTGTATCGTGTCTGTTGCTTTGATTTACTTGTTGAGTTTGTTCTGGTCGTGTGAGTCTAGTATCTTAGGGTTTGTTAATTTAGTCTTGTTAATTGCTGTCTTGAGTCTTTTTTGGTGTATTTGAGCCCTAGATTCATCGAGTATTATTGTTGTTTCAAGTTTGCTCTTTTATTTTCCCTAGGTCTGCTTAACCTTTCGTTAGTATTGTTCTTGTTGGCTAATTAAAGTCTTGAGTTAATTATTGTTCCATGTCGTGTCTAGTTAGGTTGTTATCGTTTGTTCTTTTTTTTTTTCTTTTTTTTAATTGTTCTTTGTGTTGAGTCTTAGTTAGTGTTAACTGAATTAAATTGCTGTTCTTTGTCGAATAGTTTTGTTAGTCTAGGATTAGTTTAATATATTGCTGAATCAGTTTTGTTAGTCTAGGATTAGTTTAATATATCGTTGAATTGTGTCCTTTGTTAGATTAGCATATCATTGATCGGTACGCTTAAGGTTATTAGTTAATCAGGCTTTTTTTTTTTTTTAGTTGATCATTGTTGTGTTTTGATTGTGTACTTGCTTCCTTTAATGCACAAATTTGTTCTGATTTCTTTCTGCATTTAAAGACAAATATACTTCAGTTTGTGTGGTCTTGCTTTTCTGGTTTCAATGGATCTATCTCCCGAAACCATGGAAGCCATGACTCGACTAGTGGCACAACAAATAGCAGAAGCTAATCAAGCTCTCTCTGCAAGTATATCTCAACAGCTTCAAGACAAAGTAGATGTTCTACAAAATCAGATTGACAAGAAGCTGAAGCTGAAAGTTCGAAAGTCTCAATCAAGTGATAGTGAAGGCTCAACTACTCCTACACCATCTGAAGCTATGCGAGTAGCTAAAGGGAAATGTTTGATGGGCACTTCTTCAAAGAGAGAGCACAAGCGCCATTCATCACTAAAGGAAGAACCTGAAATGCGTTTGGGAGGAAGGGAAACCATCTTTAACCGAAGCAAAGCTCCTCAAGGCTCTAAATTAAGAGGACATCGGACTCAAAAACAAGAGACCAATCAAGCTAGATCAAGACACACTATTCTTGGGAATCATAGNCATTCCCACACTGATGAAGAAGAAGATCCATACATCTCTGATAGTAGTAGAAGAACCATGAGAAGAGAAAGAGGCCGAGACAATGAAAGAGACTATGATCCCATTCGCCAACAACTCAATCATCTCAAGATACAGTTTCCAGCTTTCCATGGAACCAACGATCCAGAAGCCTACTTGGATTGGGAAAGAAAGATGGAATCAAATTTTCTGGTTCAAGGCACTTACGAGCTCAACAAAGTGAAGATTGCTGTCTCGGAATTCAATGGGTATGCCTTGCTTTGGTGGGAATAACTCGGACTCACTAGGCAGCGTCTCAGAGAGCTTCCCATCACCACTTGGGATCAGCTCACGTTTCAAATGAGAAGAAAATTTGTACCAGCACACTATCAAAGAGAGATCCTCAACAAACTTAGGCGCCTCAATCAAGGTACTAAGAGTGTTAGGGATTATTATCAGGAGCTGGAAACTTTGCGAATCCGAGCTGATCTAAGAGAAGGAAGAGACATGATTATGTCTCGGTTCCTTGGAGGACTTAACCGCGAGATTCAAGATAAGGTTGAGCTGCATAATTATGAAGATGTCCAAGAAATGGTTCACAAGGCAGAACTGGTTGAGTCACAAGTCAAGAGACGGTTTGTCAAGCCTTCTTACACCTCCAATGTGACCAAGCCTAAGGAATTAAGCAAATCAACTTATCCAAGAAACTCTAAATTAACTTCTACAGTGGTTAAGGAAGAAGTGAAAACTGAATTCAAGCCAAGAAGCGGTAATTCCATCAGCAACACAAGATGCTTCAAATGTCAAGGCATGAGGCATTATTCTCAAGATTGTCCCAACAAGAAGTTGTATCTGTTGCAAGAAGGAGGAGAGATTGTTCCTCAAGCTGAATCAGAATCTAAAACTGATATAGGGGAAGAAGAAGAAGAATATGTAGTTGTGGGAGAGATGTTGGTTGCAAGAAGAACTCTAAGTGTTCAAAACCAACCCGAGGAGAAGTGCCAGCGAGAGAACTTGTTCCATACTCGATGCTTTGTCCAAGAGAAGGTCTGTAGATTGATTATAGATGGTGGAAGTTGTACAAATGCTGCAAGTGAAGAGATGGTCAAGAAACTTTAGCTCAAAACCATTCCTCATCCAAAACTGTACAAGTTGCAATGGATGAATGAAAGTGGAGCTTTAACCGTCTATCATCAGGTTCTAGTCTCTGTATCCATTGGAAAATATGCGGATGACGTGTTATGCGATGTCATTCCTATGGGAGCAAGTCATATATTGTTGGGAAGACCGTGGCAACCTGATCGTAAAGTTATTCATGATGGTTACACCAACAAGCACTTTTTCGAGTTCAAAGGGCGCAAGATCACACTTCTACCACTTACACCTAGTGAGATTTATCAAGATCAGGTCCGAATGAAGCTCAAGGAGCAAGAGATAACCGCCACCAGCCTCTATATCAATCATAGGGAGTTTTCTCAACTTTTTGATCATGAATTGACAACTTTCATGTTTGTGTACAAGGAAGCCCTTGTTACTACTAACCCGTCACAGGAACTCCATAATGCTATTATTGAGATATTGCATGAATACAGGGATGTGTTTCCAGAGGAAATTCCACCAGGCTTGCCTCCAGTTCGCGGAATAGAGCATCAGATCGATTTGGTGCCAGGATTTGCACTACCAAACAGACCGGCATATAGAACTAATCCCGTAGAAACCAAGGAGATGCAAAAGCAGGTGGAAGAGCTGATGAGTAAGGGACAGATCCGAGAGAGTCTAAGTCCCTGCACTGTACCAATGCTTCTAGTGCCGAAGAAGGACGAAACATGGAGGATGTGGGTAGACTGCCGCGCCATCAACAACATCACCATGAAGTACCGGTACCCTATTCCACGTCTTGACGATATGCTGGATGAATTGAGTGGTTCAACAATCTTTTCAAAAATAGACTTGAAGAGTGGTTATCATCAGATCAGAATGAAGGAAGGGGACGAGTGGAAGACCGCATTCAAGACGAAGCAAGGTCTATATGAGTAGTTGGTCATGCCCTTTGGTCTCACCAATGCACCGAGCACATTCATGCGACTAATGAACCATGCTTTGAGAGCATTCATAGGCGTCTTCGTAGTGGTGTACTTCGACGACATTTTGATCTAAGGTAAAGGTTTGGAGGAACATCTAGACCACATCAGATCGGTTCTTGATGTTCTTCACTCTCAATCTTTTTATGCAAATTTATCTAAGTGTTCTTTTTGCACTAATGAAATTTTCTTTCTAGGATTTGTTGTGAGTGCGGATGGCGTCAAAGTAGACGAAGAGAAGATAAAGGCAATCAAGGAATGGCCGAGTCCTAGGAATATAGGAGAAGTCCGCAGCTTTCATGGACTTGCAGGCTTCTACCGGAGATTCGTGAGGGACTTCAGCACCATTGCTGCTCGCTTAACCGAAATAATCAAGAAGAGTGTCGGATTTCAGTGGGGAGAAGCTTAGGAATAAGCTTTTACAGCCCTAAAAGAGAAGCTTATCAATTCTCCTCTTCTTTTACTACCTGATTTTGCAAAAACTTTTGAAATTAAATGTGATGCATCTGGTGTTGGTATTGGTGTTGTTTTGATGCAGGATAAAAGACCAGTTGCCTATTTTAGCGAAAAGTTAGGAGGATCGACGGTGAATTATCCAATATATGACAAGGAGTTGTATGCTTTGGTGAGGGCGCTTCAGACGTGGCAGCACTATTTGGTGGCCAAAATAATTCGTGATCCACACCGATCACGAATCTATGAAATATTTGAAGGGTCAACAGAAGCTCAACAAACAACATGGGCGATGGATAGAATTTATAGAGACATTCTTGTACGTCGTTAAGTACAAGAAAGGTAAGGATAATTTCGTAGCAGACGCATTATCAAGGAGGTACACCCTTATTACTACTCTGACTTCTATGAATCTTATTTGGATTTTGCTGAGACT
The DNA here is from genome assembly GCA_900406425.1 of Iberis pinnata. NCBI lineage: Eukaryota > Viridiplantae > Streptophyta > Magnoliopsida > Brassicales > Brassicaceae > Iberis > Iberis pinnata. Next base: position 11,019 of record OVBE01009525.1, on the reverse strand, counting down.
TTTTCTAGATGTTCTAAGTTTTCTTGTGAGAAGTTTTATAGGCAGGATGGGTATCTATGCTTTAAAAATCAGTTGTGCATACCTAGCGGATCCATCCGAGAGCTGTTAGTCCGAGAGGCACATGCAGATGGACTTGCTGGTCACTTCAGAATCACTAAGACTATGCATGATCTACAAGGATACTTCTTTTGGCCTGGAATGAAGAAACAGGTAGAAAAGGTTTGTTCAAGGTGTGCAATCTGCAAACAAGCAAAGAGTAAGGTGCAACCTCACGGTTTGTATACACCTCTTCCTATTCCATTTCACCCTTGGACTGAAATTTCGATGAATTTTGTTATTGGCTTACCTCGAACCAAGACTGGTCGAGATTCTATCTTTGTTGTTGTAGACAGGTTCAGCAAAATGGCGCATTTTATTGCAAGTCACAATACCGATGACGCAGTAAAGGTCGCAGATCTGTTTTTCAGAGAAGTAGTGAGGCTTCATGGAATGCCTCAAGTGATAGTCTCAGACCGAGATACGAAGTTCCTAAGTCACTTATGGCGCACCTTATGGGCTAAGTTTGGAACGAAGCTATCCTTCTCAACAACTTGTCATCCCCAGACTGACGGACAAACAGAAGTGGTGAACAGGACTTTATCTACATTGCTGCGAACAATGGTGAAAAGCAACTTGAAGTCGTGGGAATCATGCCTGCCTCACATCGAGTTCGCTTACAATCACGCTAAGCATTCTTCAACTCTCTATTCTCCATTTGAAATAGTTTACGGTTTTAATCCCACTTCTCCACTAGATTTGATTGCGTCGCCTTTGAAAGAAAAGATAAGTTTGGATGGTAGGAAAAGAGCTGAACATATTCTGAAGATTCACGAGAAGGTAAAGGAGAACATCGAGAAGAGAACAAGACAATATGAGGAATACGCCAACAAGGGAAGGAAGGAGCTTATCTTGCAAGAAGGCGACTTGGTATGGATACATCTGAGGAAGGACCGATTCCCAGTAGAAAGAAAGAACAAACTCATGCCAAGGATAGATGGACCGTTCGAGATCATCAAGAGAATCAACAACAACGCCTACCAGATTGACCTTAAAGGGAAGTACAATATCTCTGATTCTTTCAATGTTTCTGATGTAATTCCTTGTGTTGTAGATACAGATTTGAGGACAAATCCTTTTCAAGAGGGAGAGGATGATGTGATAATGGAAAGCTCTGAAGACGAAGTGTCGAAGATAGCTGGAAGGATTACCCGTTCAAGAAGTAGGGAGTTGGCGAAACAAGCTCATTCAATCATTGCTAGCGCAGATGCCAATCAGAAGGAGGCTGAAGCGGATATATTCAACATCTCATTCATGAAGATTGAAGAGCCTAGTAACATTCACTAGGTAACTGTGGTAATGGACTTGTACTCTTTTCCTCAAAGGTTTTAACCGAGGTTTTTAACGAGGCAAGGACATTACTACGTCGGGTTATCTAAGTGAAGTTACAACGGGAATAACGTGCAAGTCACAATGACTTATGCACTTAGACTTTTTAGGCGCACCAACTAGGTTTCCTTTTTAGGAAATGGACGCCTTGTAGTTTTCTGTTTTAGATGAGAAGTCTTGTTGTTTTATTCAGAAGAGTTGTAGTTTTAAGCAAACGCTCTGCTGTTTCTGATTTTTAGACTTAGAACATAGGATTACAGGGAGCCTTAGCCCTAATGTCTAAGCACACGAAATTTGCTAAGAAAAAAACAGATTGAACTTTACGTTCTTTGAGATCAAAGCATCTCCCCTTGCTTGGTTGAAAAATCAGGATCATCTCCTTACATTCATTGTGAATTTAAGAGAGATTTCTAACCAGCACAAGTGCATGTCATCTCACTTGTGTGTCGAAAACCACCTCCTCCTTCAGTCAACCATCACAGCATCACCATCCCTTCTAGTTTTTGCTTCGGATTGCTCCTCTATTCAATCATCATACTCACGCCATTACTACAGCCTTTCATACGCCTTCATTGCATCACAATCTGAATTTGCAGACTTGATTGATCATTAACTCATCAAAGAATCACCTGATCATCCTTTGCACTGGAGTTCATATCCTAGGATCACATCACCAGGCATGCTCCGACCCGACCAACTCGAATCAGGATGGACCTGACCCAACACCCAGTTTAATGATTGTCTTTTTTTCTTTTATGCGTTTTAGGGCTTTTCCTAAACACAATATAAAGCCCTAAACACCTCCATTTGGAAAACAGTCTTTTCTTTTGCCATTTTTAGGTTTTGTCCTAGGTTTATGTTTTCTCTTTTTTGTTCTTAGTTTTCTCTTTTTATTCCTAAACACCTCCCGTTAGGGTTTTATAAAGTCTGTTCTTAGTTGTTGACCTTAGATCTAACATGTTTTCCTTATTAGCTATGCTTTCATGTTCTTCTGATTTGGCATCCTTCATGCTTTGTGAGTAGTGATCTAGGTTCCTTGAGGATGGGATATGGTAGTGTTGTTTCCTTGTTCCTCCTAGGTGTCTAAGTTTCATGGTTTAATAGATCTGTTCTGTTTCACTGCGCTTAATGCTCATTTTGAGCTGACCCGTTGGGATCCGATCTTAGGCACTTCAACACCCGAAAATGTTCAATGAAGTGTTTGATCAAGGTGATTTCAGAGATTTGCATCCCCTCTTAAGGAATTAGATGCTTAGGATATGCATATCAGCCTAAGGAATTAGGTGTTTTGAAGGCTTATTGGCTTAGGTAGATGGTTCGTACTGCCGGATAGGTGTACTTACGCTAACGGAAGTTAGCTATGGATGTCACCTAGTTTGATTTCATCTGTCAATGAATTGGATTTGAATGCTTATGATTCCATCGTCTAGGGATTAGCTCATTGTTTGAGGTATGTTAGACACTTAGGGAGTATGAGGAGGAACACTACCCAATTACCCCATCCTTAGGGACCCTTTCTTTGATTGCATCATTTTCACTCTTTCACTTCCTCTGTTTTACTTTACTTGCCATTTACCCTTTTTACTTATGCATGTTTCCTTTTGTTTCTGTTTTTAGTTCCAGCATGTTTCATTTCACTTAGAACTTGTTAGCAACCCTCATTTTCATATTTAACTTGAATCATTAGTTCCAATTGCATTCTGATTGTTAGTATCACACCTGATTGGATTGACACCTTTATATGCTACAATGACGTGATAACGTTGTGTATAAGGAATTGACACAGAATAATCCTTTAATCAGTGTGACGACCAAAATTTTGAATTGGAAGCATCAGTGATTCTTCTTGAAAGTAAATGAAGCCTTAGTGTCATGTGATTATAACTACTCCAGAGGATGGAACTTGCACATTAGTAGAGCTCTTTAGTGAGCTTGTTTATTGGTTCGCTTATGTTCTGAATTTTGTATATATATTTTTGAAAATCTATAAATCTCAAGTTTTTCTCCATGTTTTTCTTCGAGAACGTTGAGAGGATTCAGCTCAGGGGAATAGTCGAGTGGAAGAAACTTAATCAAATGAGAGTTCAGAAGAGTCTCGCTAGGATTTCGCGTAGTGAGTAGTTTTTAGTCATCGTTTCTTCTGTTATTTATTCCTAACCGCGTTCTTTTTCTTTGTAGTTAATTATGATCATTATTTGTATCCTAGATAGAGAAAAATGTCTTCTAACTTTGCTGTCGAACTGAAAGCTAAGACCTTAAAGAAAATGCTGATTTCGAGGCTAAAAAATTGTTCCACCGAGGTTACAATCCAGAAAGCCAGTCGAACTAAGACAAAATGAGTTATTGATGCCGATGCTGTGGGAGGTGAGAACATCGACGCTAGTACGAATTTGGATCTAACTGACAAGGCTACTGGTAAGATGGTCATCGTGGCTGGGAATAAGATGGTCATCGTGGCTGGGAATAAGAAGAGGAAGACTGCAGCAAATGAGTTAAGGGCACAAATCAAAGCTCACATTGTGTTGGTCGCTGTTGATGTTGATAGTAAGGATGCTCTCCAAAATAACTCCATCATTGTCGAGATGAATGTCGGTGATGACGACCATCCTGTCGACGAGGTTCCTGTTGAGGAGGAAGCTCAACTCCTTCATGGGGCTACTTCTAGGGGTTTGTTGAGGCGCGCCAAGGATGATAACGCTCCTCTTCCCTTCAACTTTCATTATGATGATGTGTTGAAATTATATGAGACCATGTGGCGTGCGAAGATCTGGTTCGTCAGGTGATTAGTCGGGATCTTTTTATCGATGGGGACGAGCAGATGCCTTGAATTTTTGATGATTATGATAGTTCTTACCTTCAGTTTCGTCCTTGGTTTTAACCATGGTCGAATTTTCATACATTGTAGTCGTTCTAAGACGAATATTTTATGCAGACTGGTGCGCTAGTGAATCACATGGTCAGATTATTAAAGTTGAAGGTAAGGAAGGCAGGTGCTTCCTTAAAGGAAATCTAAGCTTATGGGGACAAAGTCTACAATTTCTACAAAGCCGACCAGGATAAGGTGAGAGTGTTGGACGAGCTTAGGGTCAAGCTCGATGAACAAGTCAAAAAATCCATCGGTCTTGCTGAGAAGTCCCAAGAGCAGGTAAAGAAGTTCAGTCACGAGTATAATGTGTTGAATGTTAGCTTCGACAACCTTTCTACACATCAGAAGGAGCTTGAAGTCGAGGTCAAGAAAATCTCTAAAGATAATGGTTTCTTAGAGGATGACCTAACCAAGGCTAAGAGTAATAGGGTCCAGCTTAAAGGAAATTTCAATCAAGCACCCAAATAAAGGATCTAAAAAGATCATAGGGTATGGGAGGAGCGCAATAAGGTTCGACTTGCTAAGATTTGTTGTCCCATGGATGAGAAGATGGATGTCGAAGAAATAAATCACTTGATCGTTGTCTTTGAGGGGTATCGGACACTCTTTAATTTAGTGGAAGACTTTGGGGGTTTGGTGTCTAAGGATTTGCAAGAGACTCTGATAGAGGAGTTGACTCGACTATGCTCTTTGTTCCTTGAATGCGTGAGTGTTTGCTCAAATTCTCGAGAGCAAGTATTATTACCTACTGGTTCCTTATTCCCAGATTGATCACCCAACAAGGAGGTCGACGTGAGCTTTAAGCTAGGATTTTGGTTTGCAATATTTGAGCTCAGTGTTTTTTTTGCGAGATCTGAGCTCTGCAATCCCATACGAAGTTATGAACTTCTCTGCCCTGGATTTTGGCGAAGGCCTTGCCTTCGACCCACTTCATGAAGTAATATGTCATGACGATAAAGGACCTCTTTCTTCGGGGCGTTGGCATGGGCCAAACGGTGTCCATCTTCATCACATGAAGGGGTAAGGTGACACGGGCCTTCGCATAAGCTCGGTGGATTGGTGACTGGTTGGTGAATGACATTGGCATTGTTTGCATTTAAGAGAGTATTTTTGGCTGTCGGTGATCATAGTTGGCCAATAGTATATGTGTTTTTTACTTTTAGGGCAAGTACTCGTCCGTGTGAGTGGTTCCCTCTTATGCCGTCATGTGTTTCTATCATTACTCATGTTATCTCGTCGATGCCGAGGCATGCAAGTAGGATTCCTATTGAGTCGCATCATAATAGGTTGTCATTTATCATCATATAGTGGGCGGCATTTGCTTTTAGTCTTCGAGCAACCCATTTGTCTTCTAGGAGTGTTATGTCGGCTATGTATAGTTTGATATAGTCTCTCCAGTTAGTTGGTGGTGGTTCAAGGTCGACACCAAGCTCAAAATATCATCTGCTAATTATGGGTCATCAATGAAGTGCACGAAAGACATGAAGCTGCTGGGTTTGCTTATTTCTTCAACTGGGATGGTTCGTCTAAGATTCGCGTCGGATGAGGAGGTTATCATGGCCTGTACATCGACGACCATCTTTTTTCTCTATAGAATCTTGATTATCTCGAAGTGGTCCACGTCTCGTGCTAGACTTTGCACAACTTAGAGGTAGGCATCCCTCCTTTCACTTTTTTGCCTCGTAGTCCCCTGAGAAATTGCCTTGCGATGATTTGGGAATCGCAGTATCCTCTCACTTGATGAGTATTTGGTAATTTGAGGCCAAAAATGATAACTTTGTATTTGACCTTGTTATTTGATGCGTTGAAGCCGGGGCGAAAAGATTGTTCCAATATTTCCCCCGTCGGCGATTCTAGTCGAATACTGACCTTGGACCTTCCAAAGCACGAGGAATTGACGTGGATATATAAAATTTAAGTGACTTCATCATTGCTCATGAGTCCAGGGGTAGTTTAATGATGAAATTGGCAAGCACTTGCAATTTTTCGCTCGTTCTTTCGCTAAAGTTTTTGTCGTATATGCTGAGCTCGACTGCACATTTAGCCATTTTACATGATTGACTGAGGCTGTGAAGGATTGTTTGGAGTATTTGGGCCGTTAGCACCGCGATCATGTGTGATTGGAAATAAGGACGTAATTTCAATGCTGAGATAATAACAACGTATGCCAGTTTCTCTAATGCCGAGTATCAAATTTCTACGCCGTTGAGGGTCTTGTTGACATAGAGTATAGGTCTTTGCTCACCTTGGTCCTCTCTTACTAGCACGCCGCTTACAGTTGTGGTCGAGACCAAAATGTAGTGTAGTAGAGTTTCTCCATCTTGTGGTTTGTCAAAGATCGGCGACGAGGATAAATACACTATAATTCGGTGAAAGCGTGGTTGCCTTCTCGTCCTATGCGAACCTTTTGTTTCCTCTGAGAAGCTAATAAAAAGGGAGACAACGGTCTGTTGACATTGATATAAACTTTTTGAGGGTGGCGACGCGCACTATAAGTCTCTAGACCTCCCTTGTGTTTTTGGGTGATGGTGATTCAATGATTACTGCTATTTTCTTAGGGTTTTTTTCTATGACGCGTTGGGTGTTGACGTAGCTGAGAAACTCACTGGATGTCATGCCGAAGGTGCACTTGGTGGGATTGAGTTTCATTCCATACATCTTACAGCGAATCAGCCTCAGAGTTGATTGATGTGATATGTTCCTAACAAGGATTTGATGAGCATGTCGCTGATATAGAATTCCATCGTGATTTCAAGTTGGTCAGCGAACATATTGTTAACTAGTCTCTGGTAGGTGACTCCCGCATTTTTGATCCTCAAGGGCATGACCTTGTAGCAGTAGGTTCCTCTGTTAGTGATGAATGCAGTTTTTTCGTGGTCGTTGGGGTGCATCATTATCTGATTATATCTTAAGAATACATCTATGAAGGAGAACAATTCATTTACGACGGTTGCTTCGATGAGCCTATTAATATGCGGAAGAGGGTAGCTATCTTTGGGATAAGATTTTTTTAGATCCGTGAAGTCGACGCATACTTTCCGTTCATTTTTTTACTATGATGGGGTTCAATATCCATTATGCTTTTTTTACTTCGGCGAATGGTCCTGCATGCGGTAACCTTTCTACCTCGTCATTCACGGCTTGAGCTCTCTTTGGCCTCAGCTTCCTTCAAATTTTCTTGATCGGCTTGAATGTAGGATTGACGGTCAACTCATAGCATGTGATGCTCGGATCAACCCCCTTCATTGACTCCATCGACCATGCGAATGCCGAGGTGTTTTCTTTTACGAATGCAACAAGTTCATTTCTTACGATATCGTCGAGCTTCGGCCTATCCCCATGTATCTCTTGCGGTTTTTTTTGTTGATGGCGACATGATCGATTGATTCGCATGGATATTCGTTCTTTTCTTTAGGGAGGTCTGGTCATTTTGAGCTCTCTAACTATAGTTGCTATAATCTGGAGCTCTTTTGTGCTTTGTGTTTGGCTGTGAAGTAGGTTCTCGTTGCTCGCTGGTTTCCCTTGATCGTAATTATTCCTTTCGTGGTTAGGATTTTAACACGGTGATGGTGTATGGATATGATTGCTTTCATAGTGCATAACTATGTTGTTCCCAATATGGAGTTGAAAATTAGGTGTTCATCGACAACCTGAAATTTGGTGATCGTCACGTTCCTTTTTATGCAAATTGGTAGTTTGACTATTCCAAATGTCTCGACTGTATCTCCTTCAAAACCGGTAAGTGATTGTTTTAATTTCTTAATCTCTTGTTCTCTGATTTCCATTACAGTTGGTGTACTTTTGAATACGATATCAACCGAGCTGCTGGTGTCGGTAAGGATTCTCGTTGCTTCGCAATCCTTAATGACGAGCTCTATGACAAGGAAATCGTTATGGAGATTGATTACTTTTGCGGCATCATCACTGGTGAACTTGGCAGGTTTGTGTCTCTCTTGTTCATTTGCCGATCCTCTATGCACACTGAGGACCAGCTGCTTGGATTTCATTATCGATCATAACGAGTTTCCATGGTGTTGTATTCCTCCCATATGACGTTGATTCATCTACGAGGGGTAGGGATATCACCCCTTGCCCATTATTGAGGTTTCTTTAAGAGGGATCCATGTCCACCTCGAAGACCAGCTTTTCGGGTTTGGCTCTACGTTAATTGCGAGCTTAAGAGGTCTGTAATTCTAGGAATGTTCCCTATGATCTCTTTATGGGTATTGATCCGCTCTTCGCCATCCATTTCTTCCTCATCCTTCATTGTACTTCTTAAGGAGTATATCCTTCAGATGGTGGCAATCTAAGTTGGTATGACCTTTCCGGTTGTGGAAGTCGTAGTAAGCGTTTCTATTGTCGTCGTGTTTCAGAGCGGTTTGTGATTTTTGCTCATCGACAAGGTAGGTCGCATGCCTCTTTCCTTTGTCGTTCTTACGAATGTCCGTCGTAGAATTGTCGAGGTTCGACGTTTTCTTCCTTATCCTATGAGCTATGTGCTTTTATATGTTTCTTGGCCATGACTGCCTTTTTTCCTCCATCTCCATGAGCATGGTTTCGTACCAGAGCACATTCTTGAGCGCAACAATGGCAGCCTCGTCAGAGATTGGCAATTTCTAGTTTACCTCCTTGTAACATTTGATGACGATCCTTATGGGTTCACGGTGTCCTTGTGTGAGAGACCAAAGGTCGGTGGCCGAAGCTCGCTTCTCCATGAACATGGAGTAATGTTTGACGAACGGTGTAGATAGTTTTTGGAAATTGTCTATAGATCATGACTCAAGGTGAGAAAGCCAAGAGAGTGCGGCTCCGTTAAGGTTCTCGACGAATAATTAACAAAGGCAGGCATATCTTTCCTCTTCTGTGAATTGAGCTCGTCCCATCGTAAATTGTGAAATGAGTTGATGTTTCCTTCAAATATAGGAAATTTTGTCTTTGTTGTGTGTTTAATTCGCGTATCGGTGCTGCGTTTTGTAAAGGAGTTCTCTGAGTTTCTTCGATGACGCACTCAATCTCTAGCGCCAAAATGTTGGCTCGATGGACAAGGAAATTCATTTCCCAAAGTTGAGCTTTCAACATTTTTATGTCTTCACTTTGTGCTATGAAGTCACTGGGAGTAGATGGCGTGTTTACATTGAAGGTGGAGCCGAGCACGGTTGGGTTACCCAAGGTTGGCGACGGGGTTTCCATAGAGCCAATGAGGTTCTCGTTGAGAGTTTCAAGCTCGGTACTACGTAGATTTTCCGCTATTACTGTTTCAAATTTGGTTCTCAATTGTCGTGATTCTTTTTCCTTTTCGTCAAGACGACGCAACAAGGATTGGTTGGTTTCTTCTTGTGTGCTTAGCTTATAAATTCTATTCACGGGTGTTTGTTCTCCTTGCTGGTTGGCGACGACCTGATGGGTCTTATCATATGTTGGTTGGTGATGTCTTCGACTAGAACATATTCGCCTTTTTTATTCTCGTTTTCCATGCTGCCTGGATTTTATTTCGTAGTCCCTTTCAAAAGATGGTCCCCAGTGTAGTCACAAATTTTTGAATCAAGGTCAATGATCTTAATTTGAGTTTGTTCTTGATCTTCTCTCTAGAAATGTTGGATCCTTTGTTTTGGAGTCTCGACCTCCCTTTTATAGTGTCCCTTCTTCGTAATCATATGGCTACCAGGGGTGGTACTTAGCGCGGCGTTCGCTCGGCGTCGTCTAGGTGTAGCCTTTCGGTTCACTATTCAAAGCCAGTGATATAATTTGTAGGTCACTGCTTGGATCGGCTATAAAGCTCATAGGTTTACTGTTTGGCTTGGGTGTCATTTTCAGGGATTCTTCTCGGGCTTTGCCTTCTTAGGTTTGATGGGCCCATGAGTGAGCTTGAGATTCTCTGAGCTATATTCATAGGTGTCAGCTTATACCCAACAATGTTGATATATATCTCACATTGGGATCGAAATAAAAAGATTCATAACTAACTTCTATAATACGAAGAAACATAACTACGTGAAGTCAAACTCCGGTTACACACTGGTTAAATCTTGTGATATATATATATATATATATATATATATATATTATGGTATCAGCAAATCATATATTTTTGTTTTCTAATTAGGAAATATGTACTTTGATTTTGAAATAGATTTTTTATTTGAAAAATAAGTTGTTTTTGTTCACATAAATAATTCACCATTGACATAAACAATTTATCATTCATATAAATAGTTCATTATTCATATTAACAATTCACAATTGTTTACGGTCAATTCACGATGAATTGTTTACAGTCAATTCACTATTTATAGAATAAAAGGTACCTAAACAAACTTATACAAAATACTCTCTTAACAAATTATAAAGATAAAACGTATATTATTAACCAATTTTCTCTATATATGATGCGATATATGTATCATGCTAAAAAAATGGAACAAATTCTAGTATGACTCTCCTCATTTAAAATTATCCTCATATAACCCTCTTATAAAATTATTTTTCTTTTTTATTTTTTTTAAATNCCCCAAGCCCAATTTAAATGGGTATATCCATTATATTTTTTTATTCTTTTTTTTCTCTTCTTCTTCTTCTTTTACGGGAGAAAAGTAGGTTCTTCCTTTGTTTGATTTAGTTAGAGTTTTAAAAAAAATTTCGATTTCAGAAGGTTTCAGATCGATTTTTGCTCCGTTTACATCATATATCCTTATTTTGAAGAATAATGTTCATGGAAGAAACAATTTTGA
>OVBE01009524.1:0-15953 GCA_900406425.1 Iberis pinnata | reverse complement strand
GCTGGGCCTTGTGTCGAAATGGGCTTTTGAGAGTAGGTGCTAAACCTGGTATCAACAACCGCAGACGTTTGAATATGTTTCACATCGAAATAGTCATGTTGTTCATAATTAGGCCTGGGTACGAAGCAGATATCCTAAAATTTAGCACTATTCGTGATCCGCTCCATTTTTATCGAATAATTGATTTAGTGATCCGCTTCGATTTGAATATTTACGGATATCCGAAAATTCGAATATTCAGAAATTTTACTAATATTCGCGAATTATTTGCTTTGAGCCGTTTTTCATATTTAAAAAGAAAAAACACCTCATAATAATAACAAAAATATTCATGTCTAACAATCTTTCAAATATGTTCCAAAATAACAAATGACATCAAAGTATATTCAAAATTAAATATGACAGATAAGATGCCACTCATCAACACAAACAAACATCTTAATGCACTAAAATAAAATAGAAAGCAACAACGAAACACTTAAATGATTATCTTCATATTTCGCATATAAACTTGCACACGATACATGTTCAAATGTCAAGAGAAAACACTGAAATGAAAACAAACTCAAACTTCAAATATTATTAACAAAACCTCAATAAAAAATCAATCTTCATTGACCACGTAATCAGAATATGCACTTTCAGACGCCAACTATATTAAGAGACAAATACATTACATTCATATCAATAACAAGTTAGAAATTAACTAAAAGTAGATGTATAAGATAATATAGCAGATGCAAAATTTAGCATACTATTTACAAAATAAAAGTCATACCAGATTCTACTTCTAGAATATCCTCCATGGTCTCTTCTATAACAAGAGGTTGATTGTCACGTCGAATCCAGTCTTGAGTGCAAATGAGGGTTTCAACCAAAGGTAGAGTGAGTGAACTACAAAAAACATCGAGTACACGACCACCCGCACTAAAAGCATATTCCAAAGCAACCGTCGATACAGGAACAACAAGTACATCTTTTGCCATCGAAGAAAGTACCTTATTGATCATGTAGTCTTCCACCAATTTAAAATATCAAAATTTTCATCTTCTTCATCTTCATAATCATCTGCCAAATACCTTTTCAATTCTGAATCAGTTCGTGCAGGGCATGTGTTTTTCTTGTATATCTTATACATAGAAGACATCCAAGAACCAATTTTCCCAATCGCTTGAACATTAGCATCAACAACATTGTCATCTCTTTGACTAGGAGGCACCAAACTACTAGGACAGTGATGACTCAGAATTTTCATAGTTTTTAGAAGTCATTTAGCATCAATTTTGAGGTCTTTAGGCGTGCATATATCACATTTATAGTTGTTTTCAGTAAGTTTGTGATTTTTATGGACTTTTGCATTAGTATTCGCATATGCACGCATTTTGGAGATTTTTCAGGACTTTCAGGAGTTTTCAGGATGGTTTTGTGAGAATTCAGAGAAGGAGCAGAAAATATGGAATGGACCAGCACAAGGCCTGGATCGATCCAACCACAGCTTGGATCGATCCCACCCATCGAGCCATACTCAACTTGGATCGATCTCTCTCTCGGCAACACAACATTTGGATCGATCCAACTCTAACCTGGATCGATCTCATTTCCTCGACCTAGCCAACACACCTTGGATCGATCCAACCTCAACCTGGATCGATCCCCCGAATCGATCACACCTAGCACCCGGCTCGACCACATATCGATCCCACTTCAGTGTCTCGATTGATCCAAACTTCAACCTTGGATCGATCTTATTCAAGCCACCTAAAGCATGGATCGATCTCCTTTTTTGGCTTGACCTCAGCTCAAGCTCCGACCCGACCAACTCAAATCTGGAATGGACATGACCCAAGATCCAAGCCAATAATTAGTTTTTGTCTTTAGTGCGATTTAGGGATTTTCTTTGAACACTATATAAGCCCTAAAGTGCCTCCTTTTTAGCAAGTTCTGTTTTTGTTTCCTTTTTAGGTTTTTGTCTTAGGTTTTTGTTTCCTTTGTTGTTCTTGGTGTAAAAACACAGAATCTTTTTAGTTTTATACTAATCTACAGTTTTCTTTACTAGCATGCTTAGTTTTTTTTTTGTTATCTAGTGCATGATGATCTTCTGCTTTTGCAGCTTAATCTTCTGTTTTAAGCTTTGATCATTTTCTGGGTTCGTTACTGTTCCATTGTTGTTCTTATTTTCTGGGTTTGAGTTCTTGTTGGTCTTGATGTTCTTCAATAGTTTAACCTTTGATCATCATGTTTAGCTTTGAAGCTATGATTTTTGTTTTTCCTGCTTTCATATCCATGAGTAGTGAGTAGTTTCCTGAAGTTCCTGAGGATGGATTAGACTAGGATTGATTTCCTGATATTACCTTAGCACCTAAGCTTGTTTGCATATGGATCCCTTCTGTTTCATTGTGCTTAATGTTGGTTTCTTTCACGCCAATCGAAATCTGATCTTGGGCATTCCAGCACCCAAAAAGTGTTCAATGGAGCCTGATCATGGTGATTTCATAAATTAACTCATCCTTACGCAATACCTTAGATGCTTAGGATATGCATCTTAGCCTAAGGGGTTGGATGACTAGGGGATTTTTGGATTTAGTAGGTTGGTTCTTCATTCCTTCTAGGTAGTGTACCGTTAACGGAATTCATGTCTGGTGATTGCTTAGGTTGATTCCATTTATCAAGAGATTGGACTTGGTTTCATATGAATCTACCTTCTAGGGATAGCTCATTGTTTTTTGAGGTATGTTAGGTTCTTAGGTAGATTGGGGTGGATCCATGTTTGATTACCCTTTGTCCTCAGAAATTGCTTTACACTTGATTGCATTTTTACCTTCTTTGCTTTTTCCTTTGTTTTCTCCTTTTATCCTTTTTAGCTTCTTATGCATTATGTTTCTGTATATGCTTTTTAGTTTCCTTCTTTCTCTTTTCACTTAGGACCTGTTAGAAAACCCCCTTTTTATATCTTCTTGACTTAGAAGCATCCATTGCATCTAGTCTGTTAGTATCTCACCCATTTGGATTGACACCCCATTTATACTACAATGCACGAGTATGATGGGGAATTGATCTCGCTGGAGATAAAAATCCTACTATAAATTTGGCGTCGTTGCCGATTGGGTGTCGTTTACTACATTATGGATTTGGATCTTTTGAGATCAAGCTTCTTTTGCTACCTTACTTACTTGTTTACCTTTGTTTTCTTTCTTTTCAGGTACCTGCTTAGCAGTGTATGAACCTGAGAAGCAGAGGACATCAGACTTTATTCCTCTCGTTGAAGATATTAGAGCTCTTGAGCGGGAATACTCTCGGGAAATATGTGAATAAGAATGTGCGGAACACTTACGACAGTTGGACTTACAAATGGCGGACAACGTTGAACGAGATAACCAGCACACTATAGGTACTGGTGACAACCCAACACTCACACCATCCAACATGGAATCAATCCACCTGCAGTTCAAAACAACAACTTCGAAATCCAGCATAGTTTAATCGCAATGGTGCAGGGGAACAAGTTCCATGGTCTACCTATGGAGGATCCACTTGATCATCTCGACGAGTTTGATCGCTTCTGCAGCCTCACGAAGATAAATGGTGTGAGTGAGGATGCTTTCAAACTACGCCTATTCCCTTTCTCTTTGGGGGAGAAGGCACACCAATGGGAAAAGTCACTTCCCAGGAACTGCATCACCACCTGGGATGCCTGCAAGAAATCATTCCTTGCAAAGTTCTTCTCAACTTATAGAACAGCCAGACTGCGGAATGATATTTCGGGTTTTGCACAACAGAATGTTGAAACCTTCTCTAAAGCATGGGAGCGCTTCAAAAACTATACAATGCAATGCCCCCATCATGGATTCAGCAAAGCATCACTCCTAAGCACCCTCTATCGAGGAGCTTTGCCCAAGATTAGAATGTTGCTAAATACAGCAAGCAATGGGAACTTCCTCAACAAAAGTGTGGATGATAGATGGGAGTTAGTAGAAAACCTTGCCCAGTCTGATGGGATTTATAGTGAGGACTAGGACAGAATACCTTGGGGTGGTTCTGCTTCTGATGATAGCACAAAGAAGGAGATCAAGGCACTTAATGAGAAGTTGGACAGGTTACTCCTGGGTCAACAACATCAAGTCCACTTCATCACTGATGAAGAACAACTTCAGATTCAAGCTGGAGAAGTTAACCAGCAAGAGGAAATGTGCTATGTGTAGAACCAAGGTGGTTACAACAAAGGGTACTTTAACTACTCTAACAACCCTGGTCTTTCTTACAGAAGCAACAACGTTGCTAACTCACAATACCAAGTGTACCCACCACAACAACAAAAGAACTCTCAACCTTTCATCAACTACAACTAGAATCGAAGTTTCTTCCCAAAGCAACAACAACAAAATGGTTTTCAATAACCACAGCACCAACCTACTGGTGCACCTCCTGGTTTCTCATCTAACCAACCTCCAACTCAACCTTTCAACAATGAAGCTATGTTACAGCACATTCTTCAAGGTCAAGCCACTTATGCAATGGAGACATCGAAGAAATTTGATGAAATCCAACACAAGATGGACACTTCATTCGGTGCCATCTATGCGAAGCATGACACTCTCAACTCTAGGGTCACTACTCTCGAAGACAAGACCGCATCCACTTCTGCTTCTATGACTTGTCAACTTCTGGGAAAGTCTGTGCATAACCCAAAGGAATATGCTAATGTC
Source organism: Iberis pinnata (assembly GCA_900406425.1). Taxonomy (NCBI): domain Eukaryota; kingdom Viridiplantae; phylum Streptophyta; class Magnoliopsida; order Brassicales; family Brassicaceae; genus Iberis; species Iberis pinnata. The sequence continues at coordinate 11,250 of OVBE01009524.1, read as the reverse complement.
AATGCCATCTATCTCAGGCAAACCACTGACATTCCTACTCCAACTTACTCTACTACTTACACTGAGGACAGTGTGATTCAAGTTGGGGGGATTTGAGTTCAAATGTAGTTTCACCTCTGGAGTATGAAGAATATGTTCTTGTTAGCAAGCCTGTTGATAAGTTACCTACTTCAAAGAAGACTGCAACACCTTATGATCCACCACCCTATGTCCCAAGAGTGCTTTTCCCATCACGTTTCAAGAAAGAAATCATGGCGAAATACCCAGATGTCTTTGAGAAACCTATGAAGGAAGAGATAGCTCAAGAAGTGCTGGAACCATCTGACGAGTGCAATGCCTTGATAACAATGAAGCAAGAGGATCCTGGTTCATTTACCTTGCCTTGCTCACTAGGATCCCTGACCTTTGACGAATGCCTCTGTAATTTGGGAGCATCTATCAACTTGATGCCTCTGTCCACTGCTAAGAAGCTGGGATTCGACAAGTTTAAAGCTTCTAACATAACTTTGTTGATGGCAGACAGATCAATTAGGCATCATATTGGCATCTTGGAAAACTTACCTATCAAGATCAAAGATGCAACAATACTCACAGAATTTTTGGTATTGGAGATGGATGAAGAACCTAAGGATCCATTGATCTTTGGAAGACCATTCTTAGTCACAGTTGGAGTTGTAATCAACGTCAAGAAAGGTCACATAAAGTTGAATGTAGGAAGAGGTCCCAAGATGATTTTCAACATCATGAGCAAACTAAGAAGCTGGCCATCCAAGGTGAGCTATTCTCTATCGGGAACTGAATGAAGGCAATCCAAAGAATGGGTACTCAAGAAGTGAAGCAGCTGAAGATGGATTTGGAAAAGAACCAACACATTCTGGATTGCACCATGAAGCTTTCAAGCTTATTAAGGAACCAGGTGAAGGAGTTTCTAAGGAGTTAAAAAAAATCAGGACATTGGTAATGTTAAGAGCTGAAGACAATCTGAAGGATCCAGGAAAAGGAAGTCCTGAGTTCAAACCTCAACCTGAACGTGTACCACCTCAGAAATCACCTTCGGACACTCCAATTTCTGAAAAATATTTGGAACCTCATACCCGAACCTTGGAAATCAAGAATGGAGACCAAGTGTTTTTACTTCAAAAAAGGTTCGAGTATTGTCTGAGAAATGTGGATCAACTATGTTCCAAGAACTTCATGATCAAAGAAATACTATCTGGTGAAGACATCATGCTTGCTATAAAAGTTGATGAAAAATCGAAGCTGAACTACAAGATTGATCAGAACAGCGACAAAAGAGCTTTCTCATAAAAGACCTTGGTTCTCTTTAGAGAGCCGTCTCAGGGTTATTAATCCTAAAAACAGGAAGTCGAGCTTGGTGACTTAAAACAAGCTCACTTGGGAGGAAGTCTCACATCTATCTCTGTATATATTTTAATTTCAATGCTTTTTAATTCCAGTACTTAACTTAATGCATTTTATTTTTCAATTGGTTTTGGTGTTTTAGGTACTTACGAGATAAGTTTTGGAAATCTTGCAAAGAGAAGAAAAATGGTATATGGACCCGCTCGAAGTTTTTAATTGCCCGACCCAATCAGATGGTCTGAACGATCCACGACACAATTATGATAGATCCATCTTTTCTACCCGAGATCGAGCCGTGATCGATAAGTGCTCGAGCCGCAACAGCATTGGATCAATCCACTTCGTCTGGATCAATCCGCTTTCAGCATTATGATCGAGCCATGCTCGATAGAGCTCGATCCACTTTCAAAATTTGATTGAGCCGAGCATAAGGCTCAATCGAGCCGAGCATAAGGCTCAATCGAGCCAAGCATAAGGCTCAATCGAGCCATACATCGAGCCATGTATCGATCCAAAAGGTAGATCCGATCGATCCGTTTTCAACACTGGATCGATCCAAACCTTCAATGTTTGATCGAGCCACACCTTCACACCAAGATCGATCCACAAGATCGGACCGTAACCGAGCCATTCTTTGAAGTTTTGATTGAGCCAAGCAAGTTCTAAGTACCATTTGGAGTATGATTGAGATTGAGCCATCACACCTTTGCAGATCCTGAAACAACGCAAAGAAAGAAGAGACACCACTCCGAAAGAGAGAACCGTGGATCAGTTAGAAAACAAACCATTCAACCACCTCAACTACTTCAACAACATCAGGAAGTTCAGCAGCATCAAGAACTTCATCAGCAACAACAAGAAGCACCGGATGCATACCAGGGATACTATGAAATGATGAATGAGTATCTCCCTTGAGAATCTTACATACCTTTTGAGGTCCATCCCAATCCCACACTTCATTGTATAATCAGCTTGTTGTGATTTGATTTCTGTTCGGTATGTTCGATTGCTGGTTCTGATTGTTGTCTAAGTATAAAATGTTATTATGATTTTTCGCTATCTGTCTTGCCTTGAGTCCAATCCTGAATTTGGATTACACAGAGACTGTGTAATTCAAGTTTTGGGGAGGATTCGGGGGACTGCTATTAATGAAAATTTCCTTGTTTGTTCATTTGTCTCCACTTTGCATAGCATTTACATAGCATTTATTAGCATCTAAAAACCATAAAAATTTGAAAAATTGAAAATTTTTCGAAAATCATTCTTCAAAAACTGAGGGTCATTGTAGTTGCATTTCATGTAGTTGCATATGCATAGGAAACTAGGAAGATGCTAACCGTGTAAGTATGTTGTTTCCTCAGAAAATGTTAGTGCCCTGGTTATTAGTTGTCTAATGCATCCTAAAATTGTCTGAAATAAAACTGCACCTTGCTTAGAATGTGAACTTGCATAATCATTTGTCTCCTGAAGCATGTTGTGATTTGAAGTTTGTTCCTATCTATTAGAACTTTAATTTAAATGTCTAATTATCATGTTTGTGTGTTGAATATGAACTCATAGATAGTATATACATATTTAGGTTATCTTCTACCTTTTACCACTCTTGTTGGCCCAACTAGAATCCCCACCCTTGAACCTTTCCTTCTTTCAAACCCTGAATTCACTACTGAATGGCAAGACTTTTATGGAATGAGTTTGGCAGAACGTGTTAGGTTCGAACTGACAGGAATAGGATCTCATATAGTTCTAGTCCATGCTTTTTGGACTAGATAGGACTAGGTGGGATTCAGTTTTGGATGTTGGTTTGGGAGGAAATGAATGAAAGGGTATTGGTAGTTGGTAAAAAGGAAATGTTAAGAAAGAACCTTAGGAGATAAAATGAAAAATAATAAGAACATGCTAGTAGAAAGTTTGGGGGAACAATGGTATGCAAAGAAGTATGGCTAATGCAGAATAAGAGAAAGTATATGACAATGAATTCAAAAGGGTAAAACCCAAGGGATAGTATAAATGAAAAGGTCTAAAGCCATAAGTGTTTAAGTAAATAAGTTCCTGAAACGGCTAGCAACCATTTAAGAAAGAAATATCTCCTAAGTGTAACAAGGAAAAGATGAAAAAGGGGGAATGTGAATGGGTATGATCACTTTGAGTTTCAAAAAGGGTAGATTTAGGACTCCTTACGGGGTAGAATCATGAAACTTAGGTTTCATTAGCATTGGGTAGATGGGGTTCTAATTTTGTATGCATCTAAGTGTTCCTACCTTTAGCCTTCTGCTAAAGCTCATTCCCTGTTGAGAGAATCCTTGTTCATAACTATTAACCATTGCCTGAAGGAGTCATCCTTACTCCTTAACTTGTCCTTGACCAAATGAGTTCATTGAAGGCACATGACTTGATCCACGATTCCTGATTAATGAATGTTAAAGGAGCAAACGAATTTGAATGCATTATGGAAGTTGGTTAAAGTTCTTAAGTAGGACGAGCTTAGGACTGCATTCTAGAACTAGTAACTAGGACATTAATATTACATGTGTTAGTAACATGCTTTGGTTCTGAGTTCCCACTTTCAAACCTCACTCCCAGACTTCTGAATTATTTTCTTGAGGGCAAGCAATGATTTAGTTTGGGGGAGTTGATGACTATGAATTTTCATGGTTTTTAGAAGTCATTTAGCATCAATTTTGAGGTCTTTAGGCGTGCATATATCACATTTATAGTTGTTTTCAGTAAGTTTGTGATTTTTAGGGACTTTTGCATTAGTATCCGCATATGCACGCATTTTGGAGATTTTTCAGGACTTTCATGAGTTTTTATGATGGTTTTGTGAGAATTCAGAGAAGGAGCAGAAAATGTGGAATGGACCAGCACAAGGCCTGGATCGATCCAACCACAGCTTGGATCGATTCCACACATTGAGCCACACACAACTTGGATCGATCTCTCTCTTTCTTGGCAACACAACATTTGGATTGATCCAACTCTAACCTGGATCGATCCCGTCCTCTATGCCTAAAATCCAGCTCGAAGATTGGCTCGATCTCAAGCCTAAGCCCGGATCGATCCTATTCAAGCCACCTAAAGCATGGATCGATCTCTTTTTTTGGCTCAACCTCAGCTCAAGCTCCGACCCGACCAACTCAAATCCGAAATGGACCTGACACAAGATCCAAGCCAATGATTAGATTTTGTCTTTAGTACGATTTAGGGATTTTCTCTGAACACTATATAAGCCCTAAAGCGCCTCCTTTTTAGCAAATTCTGTTTTTGTTAATTTTTTAGGTTTTTGTCTTAGGTTTTTGTTTCCTTTATTGTTTTGGTGTTCTTGGTGTAAAAACCCGGAATCTTTTTGGTTTTATGCTAATCTATTGTTTTCTTTTACTTTCCTGCTTAGTTTTAGATTGTTGTTTATCTGGTGCATGTTGATCTTCTGCTTTTCATCTTAATCTTCTGTTTTGAGCTTTGATCATTTTTTGGGTTTGTTACTGTTACATTGTTGTTCTTATTTTTTGGGTTTGAGTTCTTGTTGTTCTTGATGTTCTTCAATAGTTAAACCTTTGATCATCATGTTTAGCTTTGAAGTTATGATTTCTTTTTTTTTTTCCTGCTTTCATATCCATGAGTAGTGAGTAGTTTCCTGAAGTTCCTGAGGATGGGGTAGACTAGGTTTGATGTCATGATCTTACCTTAGCACCTAAGCTTGTTTGCATATAGATCTCTTCTGTTTCATTGTGCTTAATGCTGGTTTCTTTCACGCCAATCAAAATCTGATCTTGGACATTCCAGCACCCGAAAAGTGTTCAAAGGAATGCCTGATCATGGTGATTTCAGAGATTAGCTCATCCTTACACAACGCCTTAGATGCTTAGGATATGCATCTCATCCTAAGGGGTTGGATGACTAGGGGGCTTTTTGGCTTTAGTAGGTTGGTTCTTCATGCCTTCTAGGTAGTGTACCGTTAACGGAAGTTAGGTTTAGTGATTACTTAGGTTGATTCCATTTATCAAGGGATTGGACTCGATTGCATATGAATATACCGTCTAGGGATAGCTCATTGTTATTTGAGGTATGTTAGGTGCTTAGGTAGATTGGGATGGATCCCTGGTTGATTACCCCTTGTCCTCAGGAACTACTTTACACTTGATTGCATTTTTATCTTCTCTGCTTTTTCCTCTGTTTTCACCTTTTACCCTTTTTAGCTTCTTATGCATTTTGTTTCTGTCTATGCTTTTTAGTTTCTTGCTTTCTCTTTTCACTTAGGACCTATTAGAAAACCCCCTTTTTCATATATGCTTGACTTAGAAGCATCCATTGCATCTAGTTTGTTAGTATCTCACCCATTTGGATTGACACCTCATTTATACTACAACGCACGAGTATGATGGGTAATTGATCTCTCTGGACATAAAAATCCTACTATCAGACTGAGTGTCTTATAGTAGTCAAACATTTTCTCTAAGGTTGCCTCTATCTTGGACAATAAACTAGCAGCTTCTTCTACTATGTAGATTTCACCAATCAACCATTCAACCCATTTCATCTTGAACCTTGGATCAAGAATAGTACCAATAAAAATCACCATGTTCATGTTATCAAAATTTCCCCAATACTTGTTAAACTTCTGCCTCATCTTGACTGACATATCTCTAATGGATTTAGCATCATCCATACCCATCTTGATTAAAGACAAACCAAAAATTTCCTTCATGTAAACATTTCATGTGACATAAAGAGAACCTAAAATCTTCAAAGTTGTTTCATAAAATGATTGCAAGAATGGAATAAGACCTTCAACATATGTCCAATCATTATCATTTGGCAAATTTTCAGCCATTTCAACTCTGTAAGCCTTGTCTTTAAATTCTAGCAAATCAAAAGCTTTCTTTACCTTAAAAGCAGATTGCAACATTAGATAAGTTGAGTTCCATCTAGTTTCTACATCCAAGCAAATACCACAATTGGTAGGAAGTTTCAATTGTTCCAAACATTCTTTAAATTTCAATAACCTACTTGGAGAAGATTTTGTATAACGAACAGCTAACCAAATCCGAGAAATAGAAGTTGCCACATCTTTAAGACCGTCTTTAACAATCAAACCTAAGATATGAGCAACACACCGCATGTGAAGAAAATCTCCATTGAGCACACAACCTCCTCTTGATAACAGACTTTGTTGCATGTAACGCAATGCTAAGTCATTTGAACTAGCGTTATCAACTGTAACAGTGAAGATTTTATCAATCCCCCAAAACAACAAACACTTCTCAGTTGTTCTTCCAATATTTTCACCTGGATGACTTGAAATCTGACAGAAATTTAGTATCTTCTTGTGTAGCTTCCACTCATTATCTATGAAATGAGCAGTTACACACATATAGTTCAGATTTTGACAAGATGACCATGTGTCTATAGTGAGACTAACACTTCCAAAAAACTTTTTAAACCATTTCCTTAAATGTTCTCTTTCCTCCTCAAACAAAGCCCAACAATCTCTTGTTATAGTCCTATGTGAAGGAATATCAAAGCGTGGTTGTAACTATTTAACAAACTCTTGAAACCCTTCTCACTCGACAAATCTAAATGGCACCTCATCTTTTATAATCATCCTTAACAAAGCACGACGACAAGCTTCTTTATTATACACTTTAAATGAAGGAACACCATCTTTACCATCAACATACACTTTTCGTTGAACTAGAGTTGTCTGTTTTACTCGTTTACCATTGTGTGTATCATCATCCTCCTCCTCACTCTCTACATAAAATTTACATCTCTTCAAGTGATTGAGCATAACACTAGTCGTTGGACCAAAATCAGTTCGATATGCTATTAGGGTAGAGCAATGACTACAAACAGCTTTGAGTCATGATTTCCTTTTAACAAAGTGTTTCCATACAAGAGATTTTTTCTTTTGTACCTTAGGCTTATGTGCTTTCAAACTTTCTAATTGTAGAACAGAGTCTCCATCTCTATCGCTTGATTTTTCTTTTTCTGCCATCTAAAAAAGAAGAAAAAATCATGTATTAAGTTTCTGGAAATAATGTTGGAACTTTAAAATTTGAATGTGAATTTTACCAATGTTCTGGCGAGTTCTCCAGTGAAGACGTTCACCGGAATTTCCGGATTATGAGTGCATCGAAATCCTTGTAACGAGCAATATAATAAGGAATAATCATTTGTCAAATTTGAGTGTAAATTGAATGAGAAATTAAGGTGTAAAGAGAGCATCTCAACCATTCAAAAGGTTGACTTAAGTTGAGTAAGTGTTGCTAGTGTAAAATGTCCCACATTGCTTGTGGAGAAAAATTTTCACTAGTATATATAGTGCACAAGGCATACTTAAGTTCAATTGGATAGAGTACACTATGGTGTATTGGAGAGAGATGGGCCACCCATACGGGAGCGCCGCCGCCGCCGACCGACCGACGCGACGCGGTCGCGGGTCGTTGGGTCTTTGGAAATGTCCCAGTCCAAGCTCAAGCCCATTAAGAAATATTCTTTTTGGAGTCTAAAAATTCAGTTCAATTTAATGAAACCAAACCCGAATTAATTTTGGTTCTCTCTCCAACTCCTGCGTGTGACCAAGTCGTAACCGCCCAGATTTTTCGAAGCAACAAGATATTTTTTGGAGAAAAGTCCCTAAGAAAATTGAGTTGCCAAATAATAAAGCTTTAAAGATGAAGAAGATGGTTTTTGTTTTCGGTGGAAGAGGAAACGACGATTTCGTGATGGAAAGAATAAATGATTTAGAAATTTCATCTTAATTAAGAAGATGAATCTTTTTTTAGAGAACCTTAGAAGATAGAATAGAGAGAAAGAAAATAAAATTTAGGAAAGGTAATGGACACATCTCTACTTTTTTTTATTTTTTATTTTATTTTTTTTACCTTACAAGGCTATCTTTTAAAAAAGTTGAACTAATTATTTTCTTAACAGCTTTTCTATATTATAATTATAATATATTGAATATAGGTCTCACTAATTATATTTCACACGCCCTAGTTGTTATAAGATAGTTAGTTACTATAATTATATACATATATTTATAATATTATAGCATATACTACTAAATTTACGGATCAATTCGGATATCTGATATTTTCAAAAACGATATTTTGTATTTGTTTCGTTTTTTAACGGATATCTTATTTTGCTATTTGCTTTGCTCTACGGATATCCAATTTTTTCGGATCGAATCAAAGCAAATACCGAATCGAAGCAGATCTAACAAATATTTTGCCTAAACCAATTCATAATTGAAGAATTCTACATTGGCAACATTTTGGTGCAGTAAAAAAAATATATCCTAGGTTAATGCATATATATTTAATATGTAAATCATCAATCAACAGCCCATAACCAATTCGGTTAGTTAAGAAATTCCACGTGAGTATCCGTTCTCTTATCAAACCAAAAGTAGCCATGTGATTGCGGAATATCTCTGTGAAATGACAATCGCTTCCTAACCGTTTTTAGGCTCGGTTCGCTGTAATCTAAACCGGTCCGGTCTGATCTCTGTCTTGGTACGCTTTGTGGCCGTTGGAACCTAGCCACAGCTGAGGCAGTGGTAGACATGTAATTTGGCATTGAATGGACTTGTCTTGTGACGCAATAATTCCCACGTGGCGTTCGATCATTGGGCTTTGAGTACGTTTTATACGTATCGATGACCGGTTCAACGATACGTTGGTCGGTTGACATTCTCCTTCCAGATTCTTGATAACCGAACCGGTTTAACCTACCCGGTCTTTTGTCCTCCAATTCGCTTTCACTATGAGCTGCTCTCGTTTTGGTCCTCCACATCTTTGATTGTAAAAACACAGAGAGAAGGGCTTTAAACAAAATTGGAAAAATCAATATATATTTTTATATTGAGCTTCACTGAAGCTGTTTAGAGAAAGCATGAGATAAGGCAGTTTCGTCCCGGGGACTGGTCGTGAGTTTTCTCCGATGATCAAGAACCCGAGCCTGAATCCGAACCAAAGTAACGCTAGCTCGTCTACGTGCGTTGTGACCTCTCACTAAGGCTTGAAGTATCACTATTTCTTTTAGAGTCTTAAACGCCTTTCGTGCCTTGATTTACAAGTCATCAAAATATGAAAAATCTGTAATTAGATCTTTTAGTATTCAAGTATTTTTTGTCTCCTAGCTACCTATGTTTTCTTACCAAGCATCCTCGGAAAGATGTCTGAATAAGAATAGCAGCCAAGTGTCTTTTGAGGTAGACTGATTTTCGGCAGAAAAAGACGGCTTCCTTTGCCGCCGTTTTTTATTTTTATTCCGACGTCTGAAGCAGAAGATGTTTTCTTGAACAGCCATTTTCGTTTTCCTCTCTTCTGCACCAATCAAATTAATGCATAGTTTTCACTAAACTCAATAACCAAGAGTTTAATATATTTTCAAAGTCGATTTACAACCAAACAAAAAAACAAGTTTACAAAATTAAAATATGATTCTCAGCATTGAGTTTTTAGGGAAAATTAATTATGATTATATATGTTTTGTGATCCCGGACTAATCTTGAAAAAAAGAAAGAACTCAAAGAAATGTACATTGAATATGTAATATAGTTAGTATGAGACTTTTTGTTTGTGTATAGTATGAGTTATTGATGGAGGTGAAAGGACAAGAAAGCTATGTATGTTTAAGTGAGATTCAAGTATATACCGTTAATTGCTTTTGTTCGTCTTCGTCTTCGTCTTCTTCGACGAAGTTATTCTCTTGTAGACAATCTCTTCTTGTGGAAGATTTCTTCTCCGGTGGCCGAAAAACATTCTTAACAGCCGTGAACCACGAACTTCCGCCGGCTTTCCTCATCAAGATCAACCTTGTCTCTAGCTTTGTTATTTGTGTCGATGTTAATTATTTAATCACTTTGATATTAGTATCCGTCAGTAGCTATAAGGAATGGTTTATTTAAGAAGAAATAACACTCTCCTTTTTGTTGCCCAATAGGCCAATATTTAATTAGAAAGTTCCAAACATATTATTTGACCCAAAAAATGAGTTCGGAACATGACACATCTAATACTTTCTATATTAAATGTTATAAGAAGTTAAACTCGATAGTTTCTTCTTTCTGTTTTGAATTGTGTGTCATCTTCTATTACTTCTTTTTTGTTAAACCTCACTAATTTTATGAATTATGCAATTCAATCAGTGTTATTTATGAAAATCTATGCATGTTTTATATTTTTGAAATCTAAATCGTTATTTTTATTTCCGTTCACTGTCAGGTTGTAAACTAATTTTTAAAAATATAAAAAATATTGAACCTAGAGCTCCCGAATACCAAAAAAATGGTATAAAACCAAAAAAGAAAAAAGAATACATTAACATTTAACCAAGAAAACAAAACAGAGATTACATTGGGAAAACTGTCATTTAATTCGTGAACTTTGCCGAAAACGCCAAATTAAACAAGAACAATCATTGAAGCCAAATTAACCTCCAAGTTTCTTTGACTAAGCAATTTAATATTGATGTTGTGTTGACTGAACCATATTAGACACGGCGTTAACTCTGTACACAGATCTAATTAACAGAGTTAATTAGACGTTAAAAACCCGTTAATGTAAAACAACGTCGTTTTGATATTAGAATATACGACGTCGTTTTAACTTGATTACACAAATCTTTATCATCTTCGTTTTGAAAGAACGAACCCTAATCCCAGAAATTTGAAAGCTTGAGATATGTCCAGTTCTTCGCATAAAATGAGTTCAAAATCAGAGATCACAACTGCTACTAGGTACGAGACTCGTGGATTCCCTTCTAAATGTGGTTGTGGGCGCGGCGTTACAATTTTAACTTCAAGGACTCAAGAGAATCCGAGACGTAAGTTCTTCCGTTGTACTAGCAAAAAGGATGTAAGTTTCGATTATGTTGTTT
>OVBE01009523.1:0-15954 GCA_900406425.1 Iberis pinnata | reverse complement strand
TATTTGGTCACTTTCATGAAACCAAAATAATGTTTATCACTTTCGGTTTTTAATTCGATTTTATTAAAACCAACTAAAACAAATAATTTTTCTTCTTTAGATACTGATTAAATCAAGCACTTAAACTATTCAACAACAAAATATTTATTACATTCAATTATAAATTCGATTTAATTGAAAACCGAATTTAACTAAATATTTTTGTGTTTATATCTCGATTAAATCAATTTCTTGCGCTAACTGCACCAAATTTGGTGTGATATTGGAATTAAGCATGAAACACACACACATATATATATATATATATATATATAGGAGCTCGAAAGGAATGAGACTTCCTCTAATTTTCGAAGTGGGATCTATTTTTAATATATATACTATTATAATTGTGTTTAATTCTTTTAGAATAAGATCCATTAATTATAAAAATTTAAAATGATACATTTGTTCGGATAGAACTTTATAATATTATAAAAATTAATAAATGAAATTTTATGTATGTTAATAGGTAGTTAATTTTTTAATATTAAAATCAATAAAATCTGAAAATATTTTAGAAAATATATCTAGGTGAATCGAACTCAAGACCAAAATAGAAAGTCTTTACCATCTGAGCTAATTCATGTTATTGTCATTTTGAACACCAACAAATATAAATATATAAAAATCGATCAGAAAAATCATAAAATGAAAAATTTGTGGACTGAACCCTCAACCTCCTAATAAATTTCGAGTCATACCCGACCCGGCCCTTGGATCCGCGCGTTACTTGAATTTTTCTAACCATTTTGCCTTTAAATTGATTTTTTTGTTTGTTCATTGAAATATTAACTTGCAATGGCAAATCTTCTAATATTTCACATTCCAATAACGTTATTTTGAAAAGTGTCATCAAAATTAATAGTATAGATTTTAAAACCAAATTTACGCATAAGTTATCCGTTCTAATAAATATCAACAGAGATCAGAAAGAAATATAATATTTTGTGATAAATAGTCGATAGTCTTTAATTCCAATTTAGTAAATAGTCAAGCTTTTAAAATGATTCTTATTTGTATTAGACAACAATTAATCTTCCATAATATAATTTTACAACAAAAAGAAAAAAATATCCATGACCTCCATATTCGCCGGCGACTCCAGGGCTGGCGAACTCTCCCATGCGTCTTCGATTTCATCACTTTTACTAACCGACTTCTTCCTCCTTTCAAACAAGTTCATTGGCGCTCTGTCTCGGTTGAAGCAGCTACATCAGCGGTTGTTTCTGGCCAGTTTTATCTCAGCGCCGTAGCAAGAGAGACATCGTGGGTTAGAGATGGAGATCCTAGAGGTGGTTTCTCGGATTCTTTTTCCGAAGGAAAAAGAGACGGCGTGTTAAGACGACGACGAGGGGACCACTGTTGCGAACGACCGCTATACCGGACTCGACGATATGTGGATCTGTCCCTGGAAAATTTCAGAAACCTAATATTCTTTTTCTAATTCCGGCAAGGCGCTAAAACTCAGACCGGTTTCTCTCCATGCCAAAAACATGAGTCTCGGTGGGGGGGGGAAGGGGGTGGATGATTGTGGCAGTCATCACCTCTTTGGAAACCATCGCCGGGTTGCCGATGATGTCGCCGGCGGATCTGCAACTTGGTCGGCAACAACTGCATATTTAGGATTCTCTTTTTGTGCATTAGGGTTTTTATGAGCCTGAATTGGTTATGTGCCAATTTCAGATTTTTTAAACCCATTTTTGAATTTGTTTGGAATGTTGTGAAGTTGTTGTTTAGTTTGGATTTTGGGTTAAAATATGTATTGGACTTATATCTCGATTATTAATAAAGTAAAGTAAAATATTTATAAAAAAAAAACAAAATAATTATGGATAAATGGAGAATTTTTTTTTTTCACTTTTCTTTCAAACAATAATACGATAAAATCCAAACTTGAACAATATATATTGCATAGAACTACTTTTCAAATTTATGTACATATAATCAAAATAATATGATCCTAAATATATAAAACCATTCAAAAGTCAAATATTTGTACTAAAAATAGAATTTTTTTAAAAAAAATTCCGTATAAATTTCAACCAATTCTTGAATTAGTAAGAATTTGGTCGGAATTTTTTTGAAAAACTTTTTACAATTTTTTATTTTTAAAATATTTTTAATAATGAATAGGAAAAATTAAAAGAAAAATAAATAAAATTTTAAAAAAATTCTGACTAAATTCTGACCCATTATTGGATTAGACAGAATTTTGTTGGAAATTTTTTTACAAAAAATTTCATATTTTTAAGAAAGAAATTTGAAAACGAGGAAAATTTTTTTAAAAAAAATTAAATACAAAATTTTTTGACCAAATTCCGACTAATCCAATAATTGGTCGGAATTTTTTTCACTTTAAAAGAAATTAAATTTTTTTAACGACAAAAATAAAAATTGTTTTTAGAAAATTAAAAAACTCCAACCAAATTTCAACTAATTCTTGGATTAGTCAGAAATTAGTAGGAAAATTTCCGACTAATATAATTTTTCAGAAAATTTTGACCAATTTCCGACTAATTGGACAATGAGTCGGAAATTTGTGGGAATATCCTCAAAAAAAATTTCGACCACATTTATAGTCGGAAATAATGGTCGAAAATGTGTTTCATTTCTTGTACTGACAGAAAGTTATAACATACCCGCGCAAAACGTGGACCAATAATTCTAGTATGTGTCAAAAGTTGTCCTTTATATGTGATGATAATATTAACTACAAAGTCCCTATGAGAACACTGAATATTATTATTTTTTGGCAAAAAGAATTTTTTTAATTAAATGTTAAATTTCATTAATAAAAAACTGACAACGTTTAGTTTGTACAAAGTAAGGTCCAAAGAAGCAAAGAAGTAAGGTGAGACAAGGTAGAGCCAAGTGTGGTAGGCGGGATCCTTAGGCTTGGGGCAACCGTGCTTGCCTCATTAAAACCTATCGCTAAAAAACCACATGGGATAAAACTAGTGATAGGGAAAAGAGTACAACACAGCGGTTCCTAAGGGCCCAAAAGTGTAAGAAACTCCGGTGCGGATAGTGGTCAGGTTGGTAGGAAGCTCTAGGGATGAATGGCACTCCATCGTGTAGTGAGGGAGTGCAGTGGCAAAGTGATGTCGTAAGACATGCTGCAGATGCGGTCGGTTACGAGGTGGACAATTTGGTAGCTAATGTGAGTGGAGGTGTGGTGTGGTCGACCATGCCGTCTACTGTTTCGCTCACGCCAAAGATGGTAGATGGCCATTTGGAAGCAAAGCTTAAGGAGAATGAAATCATTGCGGGGGCGGGAGCGGTTCCGGAGACTGGCAAGAGTGACGGACCAGGACGGGGATAGACGTGGAACTAAGAGTGAAGAAGTGATGTTGTCCCAGACAGTAAAGGAGTAGGGGCAAGCAAAGAAGATGTGGTCTCTCGTCTCATCAGGTTCCCCGCATAGCGTGCATGGCTGGACTTGTCCCCAAGTTCTCATGCGAGCACCTGCTGATAACCTGTCAAATACAACAAGCCAAGATATGAAAGCAAACCGGAGAATAGTTTGGGGAAACCAAATTGAATTACACCAATTGATTTTAGGAGAAGGGGAACGTATCTGCTGCCATGTGGCAGAGGAAGAGAAGCATGGCTTGTAGGTATTGCATGCATGCTTCCAGAGAGGAATGTCGGCGCGAGTTGAGGAAAGAGCGGGTAGAGAAGCGATTTGGTCCGCTAGATGGCGGAGGGATGGAGCTCGGGGTCTGCAAAATGTCCATGAGGTTGAGCTTGCAGCTTCAACTACATATGAGATGATAAGAACAAATAGTAATTATATATCCATGAGGTTGAGCTTGCAACTTCAGCTACATATGAGATGATAAAAACAAATAGTAATTATATGTCCATGAGGTTGAGCTTGCAGCTGAAAAATGATAAAAATTTAACTATAAAAACAAATAAATTATGGAAAAGAACAAAGAAAAATGAAGAATGGAAACTATATGAAAAAGAAATGATAATTGCATTTTATGTGTAATTATATAATTTTACACTGTTAACTTAAGATTATTGTAATGATTTATCTAATGTTTTTAGTCTTCGATAAATGCAAGCATGTATATTTTTCATCATCTACAATTCACACGTTAACTTTGAAGAATTTCTAGGAGCCTCAAATCCTTAAATTTGAGATTCTTTCCATTTCAAAAACAAGCTCTTTTATAAATTAAAAAGCGATCTTAAAATTTTAGAATTCTTAAATTTGAGATCTTACTTTTCAAAACTTTAAATTTGAGATCTCATATTTTTATTGCATTTTAGTCTCTACACCTTTAATATGATCATATATAATTTAAAATATTTTGTTATCATTTTGGTCCCCATTATTTTATATATTTTTAAATATAGATTAATTTTAACATAACAAACTGAGAACAAACTTAAAATAAAGATAAAATATCGATATAAAGAAATATTACATGAAATTTAAAATTATTTTACAAAATTACAACATTACATTAAACATATAAATCAAAAGTATAACAACATTTTTTATAATTTAGTTTTATGTGTTGTTGTAATATTGTGTGTCAATTCTATATCACAAATGTATTTTTATTAATTAATATTTGCATGTAGTATATTTTAGTTATATATAATTTTTTTAAAACAAAATTTAAATATGATTACAAATCAAATGATTATATTGCAAAATATCACAATTTAAATTTTAATTTGATGTTTTTTTTTTGAATGAAATACAAGGAATCTCAAATTTGTAGTTTTTTATAGAGGTAACCTTAGAACGACAAACTTCAGTCAATAGTTTATATCGATGATTAAATACTGAATACTATAATATGGGGAAAAAGTCTTTTAAACCACTAACTATCAAATTTAGGCTATTTTAACCACGAACTTTTAAGTAAGCCGTTTAATACACTAATTTTTTTGTTAAAGGTCATTTAAAACACATATTTTATTTGACTTTGCATAAGTAGACATCAAGTTAGTCAACCATTAACTATAACTAACGGGGTTAATTGACGGCGTTAACTTATTAAAACAACAATGTTTTGTAAACAAAAGACGATGGGTTACTTGTTATTAAGGTTCTAGAATTATCAAATTCAATCTGACGAAGGACGAGACAGATAGGGTTCTTAATCGTATGTATTTAGATTGTTGTGTTACTTGTGTGTTAAAGCCTTGTGTTTTGTATGAGTGTTTGATTGTTGAATCGTGTACTCTGGCTACTTTGTTTATTGTCTTTAGAGCTTCATCAAGTCTCATCACTTCAGCTCGCATCTGTTATAGTCACATAGGTTCGTTTGCGTTGCTCAATTCCCAAGTCTTAGTGCGTCGGGTTTGATTTTTCTTTTACTATTGTCTATGTGTTTTAGGGAGTTTTTTATGTCTTATCTTTGAATTTTACTTTTGATAAGTGGAGTCAGTGTTAGCTAGAGTAAGTGTTTTATGTTTTTATTTTGATGGGTTTGATATTGATGATGGTTGAATCAAGACTTTATAAATAGGTTTAAATCTTTGATCTTGTGGGTAAAAGGTAGGAAAAATTTCATATATCTTTAAGGAATAATTACATGGGTATTTATAGTGAAAATACATGCTTAAAAACCCTAATTACATTGATTAACCCTAATGGGCCTCGAGCTGGAAGGCCCAGATTGTCAGATCGGCCCATCTAAGTCTTGCCCTTCTAAGCCCCTTTCTCCTCTTAATGTCGGCGTCCAGCTGGGCCTTGAGTCGAAATGGGCTTTTTGGCTAGGTGCTACACCTGGTATCAACAATTAGTCCCCCCCAGGTCGGTGATGAATTCGTGAATCGGCGATAGATCTTCTAAAAATAAAAATTTATTGCGGCTTAAGTGCATTAAATGCTCTTGTATGCTTTATTGAATCGTTTTTATAGGGGGAAGCTAGAAGGTCACACATTTACAGATTCCCACGCGCAATCATTACGCGCCTCGGTAACCGTCGTTTTCCAATAGTATAAATACCCCCTCATTCTTCATTCTAAAACTCGACATCTCATAATTTCCTTGCAGGTAGAATCGCTCTCCCTTCTCTTTTTTTCTCTCTCTAGAATATTCAGCTCTGCGGTTAACTTGAATAGCTTGGTGATTTGCCTATCATAAATTATGTCCACTTCCCGCATGAATGTTGCCGAATCCTCAGCCTCTCGTGACGACCTGCGTGTCACCGAGATGGATATAGCTCCTGAAGAACGAGCTCCCCAAGGCAATTGGGCTTCTCCAAATGACGAGCTGACAGGTCTCGCACCTACAAAAAGTTTGGAGAAAACGATTCGAGCTCTCGTCCGAGATTACCCTTCCTTAAACGGGATTCGGATTGTAATTCTCGAACCGCATCAACGACCCTGGGAATTCCCCCAGGGTTATGTGTGTTTGTACGAATCCTTGTTCAGAAGGTGCCACCTCTGGTTACCCTTGCCTAAGTTGCTAGTTTCGTACTGCGCGAGACGAAAGATCGCAATTTCACAACTATCCGCTCCTTCGATCAGACAAATGATAGCTCTAATGGCTCATGCCCACGAGTTTAACGTGGAGCTTGGCGTCAGGTATCTAAAGAACATGTCGTCCATCAACCCCATTGTGCAAAAGGGAACAAAGTTGAACAACGGCTTCGTGTATATCAACTTCAAGACCCAGTACAAACTGATAACCGTAGGTGCAGGAGACAAGATCCATGCCTGGAAAGCAAAATACTTCTTCCTGAAAGTTGTCCCAGAATCTATCGGCGATGTAGGAAGAATCCTGAAAAAGAAATAGGCAGAAACCTTTGGTAGATACCACCTAGGACCGCCAAGCTGAAACATGCGAAATTTTAAATATTCTTAACTCGGCTTTGTTTTGTTTTTAAAGATCTGCATTGCAACATTGGTCCCTTTCCAGGTAACTTTCTGGAAGATTGTGAAAGATTTCGAGAAGCAGGACCCTTTCACATTAGTCAATTCACCCGTGTACGTATCGAACAGAGCATTCCGTTCATCAACGCTGGTAAGGGTATTCAGCTGTTTACCATTCTAGCAGCACGTTGATCCGCCTAACTGTGACTTAACTCCTTGCGCAGCTAGCTGGGATCTTAACATTTTTCCTGTTAAGAAAGCTAAGAAAATGGGTCGCCCACCACCAATAACAGATTACAAATTGAGCCTTGAGAAGTCGGCCTCAAGTTCGAATAGGAGACTTGACCAGACGTCTGCCTCTGCAGGTAGCGGGGATTCCTGTCCTCCTCTGGTTCGCAGGAAGAGACTTCGATCCAACTGGGATCAAACTTCCCGGGAGGTAGTTGTGATTGATTGGGCTGAAGAGCCAAATCCAGCTGCAATTTCTGCTGAGGAACAAGGTTCGAGAGAAGAAGTCCCTGCTGGGGGACAAACAGTGAATGAAGGTGTTTCTACTAGGGAACATCAACAAGAAGAAGATATAGGAGAGGGACAGCTGGAAGTTCCTCGCGCGGAAGTGCATACCGCCGACCTGTCTGTTGCGCCGCCTGCTCTTCCTAGTGGAACCCCGACAACCTCCCAAATATTGGGAGAGATGACCAGAGACGTGGAGCCCTTGGATCCTAGCTTAGAAACATTTGCTCAACAACTCCCGAACCTTCTTAGAGCAGATGGTGACGATGAGGATGAAGTAGGTGGTGGTGATGGAGCAGGTTGTGATGATGAGGAGCAGGGTGAGGAGAAGGAAGAGGAGGATGAAGCTGCTAATTGTCAGATCGTCGAGGGAGGGAGCTCCCAAACTGAAAGGCAGGACAACTCCCGAGAAAGCTGGGCTTTCTCGTTTACTCATAGGGGCACACCGTTTGTGCAGGATAAGCAAGCGTGTGCCAGTTTGGTGAACCGTCTTGGGGCCAATGGTCTGATTGTTCCGCCTGTAGATCGGCTGCTGGCTCCCAAAGTATATGATACATTGTCTCAGCAGGCCCGCTAGGTATGCTCGCACCTTCATTTCTTTCTCCTATTGTAATTATTAAGTGCTAACTCAGCAAACGGATGATGGCAGACTTTGGCGACGACCAACGAGCTCGTCGCTTTTTATGAAAATAAATTCTGGTCTATGGCCGGAGATGAGGATGAGCTGGAGAAGTTGTCGAAGCTGGTCGACAAGTACAAAAAATGCCTTGCCAATAAGCGGCTAAAGCTGAACAAGCAAGAGGAGGTGGACAGGCAGCTGACGACGCATGTAGCTGCTCTGAAGAAAATGCTAAGTGAGACTGCGGCATCTGCCACCAACGACCTTGCTGCTTTGAGGGGTGAGCTCAACGATACCTACGTCATTTCCGTGACGGAGCTCCTTAAAGAGCAAGTGATCCAAGAGAAAACGGGTGCTGACTTCTTCAAGTTGAGAGAAGCCTACCATGCCCTCGAGAAGTTGCATGAAGGCGAGATGAAAAGGCTCCGAATCTCCCGAGTTTCACAAGTACGTTAGCGCGGCAAGAGGCTCAGGTTGAGTGTGCAAATAAGCTCGAGAAGCTGCGACAGAACATAGAGGACCGGGACAAAGCTGATCCCATCATCCAAGAATACGCCCAGGCTAAGGGGACTCTGGACTGCGTGTGGTTCATAGTTGAAGAGGGTGGTATTGTGCCACCTGATATTATGGCTAAGCTTGAGGCGGATGTGGCGAGGCTCCAGGTGAAGTATGATGCTATCGATATAACATACGTTACGCCCGAGGACTTCAAGTTCCAACCTGCGTTCAACGAACATGGTTCAAATTTGATCCAGTCTTTTCCGGGGAACTCGGAAGCTTCTGCTGCGGCCCAGCCTGCTACTCCATCAACGCCGAGCGGTTAGTTGTTCCTTTGGAGCAGCTTTCACAGTTTTCTTAGGATTGGGGTCAGCCTGTTTTGTACCTCTTGTGTTCCTTTGGGGTAGCTGTCGTGTTTTCTTAGGATTGGGATCTGCCTTGTGTGTCGGCATTTTGCTTTTGTTTTCGAAGAATATATGTTTCCAGATTTACACATCTGTTTGGTCGTCGTTATTGTTTTTGCAAACCTTGTAAGACTTGTCTTTTGATAATGGGAATAAAGCTTGAGCTTGGTGTATTTTGCGCAATACTTTGTTCAACGAGTTATGGTTTTGATAAGCACGTCAGTTAATAAGAAGGCAAAACTTTGACTTTAGCTTACTCAATTTGGATTTTGATTGTTTGCCTTGCACTTTACTTTAGAATAAGCATATGTTATAGGTAGACATTTCTCTAATCCTTGTGCGAACTGAAAAGCTACTCGATCAAAAGCCCGAAGGAGACGACCTGCAGATCGTACCTTTTGACAAATGATCTATGGACAAAAACTGTAGTTATGTTGATACTCTTGGTTGGAGTATGCGAGTCGGAATTTGTCTTTTAAAGTGAGACTTAAGCTCAGACGTTGTAACTTTGTACACGCCCAATACTCGGCTTTAGGAGTACGCGAGCCGGAGCTCGGCATTTTCTAAGTAGAGACTTTAGCTCAAACGTTGTGACTTTGCACGTGTTCAGTACTCGTCTTTAGGAGTATGCGAGGCGGACCTTGCCGACATCCCCGTCTTTGCACAGGGTATGTGCGAGTTATGACTCGGCTTTAGTTTGTGGTTTTTTTAGGGTATCGCAAAGGTGCAGTCGGTACATCCGTTTACGCAAAAAATAATGTAAAAGAAACCAAGATTGACTTAGGAGATCGATATATGGTTGGGAAAAAAATAATTTTATTAAGTGAAATAGCTGCACCCAGTGGGTTGCCTACGTACCCTGAAAGCAGAGATCAAGCCAGGTCGTAGTTCGCGGTACAAAGGAATCTAAGAATAAAATCTCGTAAGTTTGGTGGCGTTCCAAGAGTTCGGGATTGGTGATCCGTCTATAGACTTTAGTTCGTATACTCCTGGTTTGACTATCTTGGAGACTTCATATGGGCCTTCCCACCGAGCTCCCAGTTTACCAGCGTTCTCTTCGGCAGTGTTCGCGTAGGTCATTCGTAAGACCAAGTCTCCTTCTTCAAATCGTCTATGCTTGACTCCTTTGTTATAGTATCGTCTCGTAGTTTGTTGTTAGGCATGTATCCGATAAAGTGCTCTGTCTCATACCTCTTCAATATCGTCAAGTGAGTCGAGGAGCATGGCGTCATTAACGGCTTCGTTCTCTGGCCAAGTTTTTTGGCGTAAACTAAATACAGCTGCTTCGGATGGTGCTAAGGCTTTGATACCATAAGCCAAGGAGAACGGTGTCTGATTGGTAGATTGCCGAGGTGTAGTTCGGTAGGACTATAGGACACCATCTAGCTCATCGACCCAACTTCCTTTTTTGGAATCAAGTCTTTTCTTTAGTCCGTCTACTATGGATTTGTTAATGGCCTCGGCTTGTCCATTTGCTTGCGGGTACCTCGGCGTAGAATGGTTCAGCCAGATCTTCCACCTGTAACACGGGCAGTAAGTAAATAGTTAGTATAAATCGACGTATGTGTTGAGCTTATGGCTGGTTTGCCGTCCACCTGTCGCAAAAAGCCTGTACTATTTTTGCACATAAGTTAATGTCGTTATCCATCATGATCTCGTACGGGATGCCATGTCGGCATATTATGATTTTCCAGATGAAGTCTTGTACCTACAATACTCACAGAGAATTCGGGTCGTTAACGATCCTGTGCATAGGAATCATCTTGCCGATTTAGGAGTCTGTGGTATTTAAACATGAAATATGTTTTGCTTTAACAACTGTATATGATTCGGCTTCAACCCACTTAGTGAAGTAGTCAGTCATAACCAACAAGAATTTGTGCTGTTCGTTCCTTTTGGAAAAGGTCCGACGACGTCCATCCCCCACTTAATGAATGGATAGGGATTGGTAGATGCATTTAACGGTTTGGTGGGTGCGTGGTTAATCGGTCTGTGTCATTGGCACATTTCGCATCGTTTGGCAAACTCCTGGCTGTCATGCAGCATCGTGGGCCAGTAGTGTCTGTGCTTCTTTACACGTAATGCTAGGTAGCGTCCGCTTGAGTGACTTCCGGATGCGGATCGTTTATAAAGGTTCCCATCTATGATGATATACCTCGCTGCCTTGACTCGGAGTCGCCGTGCTGCCCATTTGGCTTCGGGCATTGTTCTTGTAAGGATGTGTTCTTTTATCTCGGTTCGCCAGTCGGGTGGGTTATGTTGGTCCTGTTCTCTTTAGAAAGATACCAGCTCTTCAATGGAATTAGACATCATGGTGGTGATACTTGGTGAAGTCAATTACTCCATCGGGATGGTCCTTTTTAGTTCCAGCTTGTTTGTTGAAGCCATATTGGCTAGAGTGTCGGCAAGCGTGTTCTCATTTCGTGGAATCTTGGTGAGTTCGAAGCTTTCAAAACAGCTGGCCAATTCTTGGACCATTTGGTGGTATTGTAGCATCCTCTCGTTCTTTGCTGCGTATTCTCCACTAAATTGGCTGGTGACAAGCTGGGAGTCGCATAAAGCGTGTATTCGTGAAGCGCCGAGGTTCTTCGCGAGTCGTAGACCTGCCAGTAAGGCTTCATACTCTGCATGACACCTGCACATGATCCCTGTTTTTTTTGTGAACCATCAACGTAAAGATTCCATATGCTTGGTGAAGGTGCGACATGTGCCTCGGGCGGTATTTCTGCAACAAAATCTGCAAGAACCTGGGACTTCAAACATCTTCGATTCTGATACTCCACGTTGTATTCGCTAAGCTCGACCGCCCATTTGGTCAACCTTCCGGATTGGTTCGGGCTATGAAGGATAGTGCGTAGTGGCTGGTTGCTGAGTATGACGATGGTATGCGATTGGAAGTAAGGACTGCTAGTGCCATCTTTTCGATGGGTGGATATCGTGTCTTGGCATCATTGAGTGACTTGCTGACACAGAAGATCGGTTTTTGTTCCCCCTGGCTTTCCTTGACAAGGACGCCGCTGACTACTGCTTCGGATACAGCGACATAGAGGTAGAGGATCTCGCCGTCCTCTGGCTTTGCGAGTACAGGAGGCGTGGTTAGGTATGCTCTGAATTTATCGAATGCGACCTAGCACTTTGCATCCCATTCGAAACACTTGTTTCCTTTGAGCATTTGGTAGAATGGCAAGCTCTTATCGGTGGATCGGGAGATGAATCTTTTTAGTGCGGCAATACGACCTGTGAGATTCCGTACTTTTTTCCTCATTCATGGTGCTGGTACATTGAGGATAGCTCAGATCTGTTTGGGGTTTGCTTCGATCCCTCTTTTTGTGATGATGTACCTTAAGAATTCACCAGATGTGACTCTGAAGGTACACTTGGCCGGGTTAAGCTTCATTCCGTACAGATTCAGTGTTTCGAAGCATTTCGCCAGATGGTTGATGTGGCCGTTGGCTTTGGCGGATTTAACAAGCATATCGTCGATATAGATCGTACGGAGTCATTGCACGAGACTAGTCATCCTATAATTACGTTGGCTCGCCTTCTAGGCAGTGAGCCTTCCGTAGCTCGGTCGTCAGGACTACAATCTCGCGTTCGAGTAGGAGGTGCCATGTCGTCGCTAGTATGCGAGCTTTTTTCTCGAACTGTACTGACTTGGTGGGCCTTATCCTTCGTAGATGGGTTGTGCCACGTTTTTCCACCTCGTCGTCGGTCATTGTTCCGGTTCCTGCTAGTATTAATTTCGCTGTCCTGGAACTTCTTTAGAAGGAGGGCTTGTAGATGTCGGCAGTTTGCGGTTTTGTGTCTGGTTCGTTTGTGGAAGTCACAATAAGCCTCTAGATCGTTATCGGAAGGTGGGGACTGGTCGGTGCTTTTCTTACTATCTGTGATTGCATAACTGACATGTCCTCGCCTATCCCTCGAGTAATGTTGCCCTGGCTCCCTGGGGATTTTCTATTTATCTCGGCTAGGCCTAGTGCCGTGGTGCCTTTTAGACATTGCAGCATGTTCTTCCTCTATCTCGATGAATTTGTTGGCTCGGTGGAGTGCGTCTTTTAGTGTTTGCGGATGATTGATGAGTAGCTCGTCCTTGAACCTTGATTTGAACCATAGTGCCTTTCGTAGTACGGCAATTGCCCCCTCATCGTTGATCACGATACGAGCTACGACTCCCTTGAACCTGTCAATAAAGTCTTTTAGCGATTCGTCTTCTTGCTGGGATAGAGTCCACAGATCGGTTGTTGATGCTTTCTTCGCGATGTACATCGAGTAGTGCTTTATGAATACGGTAGAAAGCTGTTGAAATGTGTCAATGGTCCCTGGCTCCAGACGAGAGAACCAATCCAAAGCCGAACCTGACAAGTTTTTGACAAAAAGTTGACACAAACCTGCATCTCGTTCGTCTGGCGAGAATTGAGCTCGCGCCATGGCGATGGTGAAAGCTGTCAAGTATTGGACCGGGTCGCTCTTGCCGTCATACCCTATAAACTTGATTTTTGCAGAATGCCGAACTGATATGTCGGTAACTCTTCTTGAGAATGGAGTTAGTTGAGTCTCTTCAATGAGGCGCAGGATATCAGGTGCCGAGCTGGTGGCCTGGTGTACTTGCGAGCTCATGATCTTTAGTTGTTCGCGGATGCTCTGCATCTCGTTATCCTCGGTCAAGCTACTAAACCTGGTTGCGTTAGTGTAGTCTGACCGACCTTGATCTCCGCCTGTAGGAGAAGTTTGGTGATATGTTCTGAACATATTTCGATTGATTGTACGTACGTCCCTTTCCTCCGTAGACGCGGTGATTTCATCCAGCTGTGCTCTTAGGGTTTGTGACTCCGCTCTCAGCTTGGCGGTTTCTGCCTTTTGTTCTTTTATCTGGTCTAGCAGATCCTGCATGGTGATTTCCGGGGCTTCTTCTTCGTGGTCAGATCCCGTTTTGTCAGCGTGATCGTCTTTGTTTGTTAGGTCGATAGTAGATCCATCTTATGTTTTTTCGAGTGATCACGTGGTCATTACTGCTAGTTGTCTCGTTCCTGCAAATATAAATTACGAATTTTTTCTAGCAAATCCCCACAGTCGGCGCAAACTGTTGAATCAGGACTTAACAAATAGGTTTAAATCTTTGATCTTGTGGGTAAAAGTTAGGAAGAATTTCATATATCTTTAAGGAATTTTACATGGGTATTTATAGTGAAAATACATGCTTAAAAACCCTAACTACATTGATTAACCCTAATGGGCCTCGAGCTGGAAGGCCCAGCTCGTCAGATCGGCCCATCTAGGTCTTGCCCTTCTAAGCCCCTTTCTCTTCTTAATATCGGCATCCAGCTGAGCCTTGAGTCGAAATGGGCTTTTTTGGCTAGATGCTAGTGATGAATAATCGATTGTGTCTCCTCTATTCATGAATCTTGTTGACTTATAGGTTCTCTCGCATGTTTACGTTATTGCTCTTTCATATTTTGTGCACGAACAAAACCAATACAATGTTATAGAAGTTAACCTCATGACACAAGATTTAAACAAGGCTAACTAAGATACAATACAATGCTAATGCTAAGACTCGAAGACTAATTTGAATAAAAAAAGAAACAAGAAACCCGAGACAACTAATGCAAGACTTACAGAATGTAACAACCTTAACAACAAGACACAATAATCAAAGAAACATAGACTCAACTTAATAGAAGTAAAATTGAAAGATAAAACACAACAAAGAGCAAAAACTCCATAAGATACATATGCAATATTAAAATAAAACTTAAACCGGAAGCACTAAGACTTGAAAACTGAGCAACGCAAACGAAACTATGTGACTATAACATATGCGAGCTGAAGTGATGAGACTTGATAAAGCTCTAGAGACAATAAACACATCAACCAAAGTACACAATTTAACAATAAAAGACACACAAAACGCAAGGCTTAACACACAAGTAACACATCAATTTAAGTACACACGATTAAGAACCCTAACTGTCTCATTCTTCGTCGTATTGAATTTGATAATTTCCAAATTTTAACAAGTAACACATCGTCTCCTGTTTACAAAAACGTTGTTGTGTTAGCAAGTTAAGTAGTCAATTAACCCCATTAGTTATATTTAACTGTTGACTAACTTGATATTTAATTATGCAAAGTTAAAAAAAAATTGTGTTTTAAATGACTTTTAACAAAAAAAATTAGATATTAAATGTTTACTTAAAAACTTGTGGTTAAAGTAGCCTAAAATTGAAATTTGATGGTTAGAATTGTTGTATTATTATTGTTACTATTATAAGTTTATCACTATGTGTGTACGAGTGTGTTGAAGATTTGAGAGAGATATGAGTGTGATCAAAGTGAGAGAAGGAGAGAGTTTCTCTTATGTATTATTGATGATGTTGTGTTGGTGTTACAAAAGAATCAAACGTCTTTATGTAAGCATGAATTGTTACTTCACTATGAAGTATTGATATGTCAATATATGAAGATAGATTAGTGTCATCTCAAGAAAGAGACACATGGTATTGTGATGAATAATCACATTTATCTTTAACTCTCCCCCTTGATTATTCATCGATTGTGTACTGTCTCGTTAAAAACCTAATCATGGAAAAACCCAGTGGGATAAAAACCATGATAAGGGAAAAAGAGTACAGTGCCACAATCTCCCCCTGGAAAGGATGGATATATATTTCTCTTCAATGATCACGTAGGTGGCGCATTCCAATGCCTTGAATATGCTTTCTAAAGACTGTAGTAGGAAGCGCCTTTGTAAAAAGGTATGTTGGGTTGTCGCTTGAGCGAATGTACTGGACATCAACTTCTTCATTTTTCTCGAGTTCTTTAGTATAAGTGAAAAATCTTGGAGGAATGTGCTTCGTCCGGTCGCTCTTGATATATCCTTCTTTGAGTTGGGAGACACAGGCAGCATTGTCTTCAAACAATGTTGTTGGCTCTTTATTGACTGTTATACCGCTTGCTTCTTGTATATTTTGAGTCAATGATCTAAGCCAAACGCATTCTCTACATGCTTCGTGAAGAGCAATTGTTTCTGCATAA
>OVBE01009522.1:0-15955 GCA_900406425.1 Iberis pinnata | reverse complement strand
CCAACGAAACTAAAACGTTCCTGATTCTACCCAGAAGGAGATCCTAGTTCTACCCTGAAAACTTAAAGTGATCTTTCTTGTTTGTGTTTTTCCCTTTTTAATCTCATCTTTAACTATCCTAAGGAGAGACTTCTTTCTTAATTGGTTGCTAGCGGAATCGAGGATTTCTTCATTTCTATGCTCATGGTCTTTGACCTCCTTAAAATTGAACAAACTTCTTGGGTTTTACCCTTTTTCATCTATTGTCATATCCCTTTCTTATTCAGCACTAACCATATTTCCTTTTCATAACATTGAATCCCCCAAACCCTTTACTAGCATATTCTGTTTCTTTTCCTTTTTCATACCTCTCGTAGTCTCGAAAGAGAGATGATTAATTTCTAGGAAAAAGTAAAATTGCTCCCAGTTAGTTTCATCTTTGGTGGCAATTGTGCACCCTTGGTTGGGTTTATTGGCAAGGTACCAGAGGCCACCCATCGGACCCCTCTTTGCATACATGGCAGCCTCGAGCATATCACAACTTAATTCAAAGTTGTTCTCCCTCGCCTGGACCATCAGGAAAATCGCATGCCGGACCCCCTTAGGCATCAGCTGGCTCAGAGCCATCCCTCGATGACGCAAGTATCGAACCAGCAACTCAGGAACGAGAAAATGCAACCCACAGGTCTTGAAAAAGATCTCATAGACCATGACGAATCCCAATGGGGGATTTTCTGGAAACTGATTGGGATCAGCGATTAGGAACTTGACATCGGACAGGAGATCAAATTGCTCCCAAAGCGTTCTCACATATGTAGGAGATGAGCGAAAAGAGGATAAATTATGATTTGCGGAGCCGCAGCTTCCCTGGACCTCGCGCTGGAAACGATGGGGGTTCCAACACTCGCACTAGCCACAAGATGCGACGATGAGCTTCTGCTCTGGGAACAAAGCATCAGTTGTCACGGTATGGCAGAAGAACCGAGATGGAGAGAAATTAGAGGAAGGAAAGTAAAAAGGAAATGAGAATCCAAGGAGAATTGGAGACAAATCGAAGAAGAAGAAGAAGAGAACGAATTGGAACGAGGAACAGCAAACCCTAGCAGAAATTAAAGAAAGATGAGGAATGGGATAATTGTACCTTAGGTTGGGTAAAGAGAGAGAAGGAGTTGACGGTTCAATGTGTAGCGGGGAGAGGGTTCCAAGCGCTTGAGGAGAGATGGGATAGCAGCAGTAACTGCCTTAGGCATGTGCCGCGTGTAAGGAAAAATAACTGCAAGACTGTTGGGATTTCCTTAACCGAAATCACAACAAATCGACTTAACAAATGCTAAATATTTGGGGAAAACGAGATTATCCGGTTCAACACGAAAAATTAAAATGCATATGTGACAACCATATACGAATGCGTGCATATCTAAATGAGACTGACAAATGGAGATCATCTTGAAATAGACAATCCCAAGTTGAATTTTCACCAATCAATCTTTGAAGGTCACCCAACTCGCTAAGCTCATAGGAAGATCTGGGGGGGGCTAATATGTTGGTGTCAAAACCCCCTCAGCAGGATTTTGCCTTAACTAGTGTCACTTTCCAGATAATGGTCCAACATGTACTGAGTTGCAGGAGGATTTACTAAGTAGATCTCTACCTAGGCGTGAAGAGTGAGCGGTTGAACACCCAAGTCGTAGACAACCTGAGGAGAAGGTGAGCACGAGCTGAACAAACAAAGACTAAGTCGTGACGGTTCCGAGATAGGAGGGCGATGCCGAGATCGTAGGCCCAACAACCTGAGAAGATCGAAACAGACCAAACTAGACGGAGGGAGATATAAAGCAAGAAGAGATAGAGAGGAGAATTACTTTCGAATCTAGGATTTTGGCAATCAACTAGTTATATTGTATTCACATATTTGAGATCAATAAAATATCCACTTTTCTATCTTTCTATATGAGTTTGTGTTGCGTCTTTTTCCTAATTTTGACAAGAACAACGAATTTCTCATTTAGATAACTTGATAAAAATTCATTGTGGGTTTTAGCATCCACAATGGCCAGTCTAATTCATGCATTAATAACAAGTATAAACTAAGAACCTATCAATTGTTATCCCCTTATGATAAATCTAACAATAAAACCCTAAAACCTAACTAGTGAACTACTCAGACATTGACAAGCAAACACAAATCAATATCTTTGAAGAACACATAGTAAATAAGTATGGATTATTAAAAAGGGTTCATAAATTCTTCTCCAAATACAAGATGTTGAATCTCTTCTCCCTCAGTAAAAACTCTCCAAAATAAAATAAAGCTTAAGTTCTAAAACCCTCAGTGAAAAAAGTAAATAATTAAAAATATGGAAATTGGGATAAGCTTGAGGACTTGGATGCAAAATTGAAAATTTTCTTCTTCTTCTCGGGTAAGTTGCTCGATCGATCAAGAGGTTTCCCTATCGAGCACTTTGTGAAATTGCACGACCGTTCTTCATTTAGCCCGATCAATCAAAAGCTTCAAATTTTTCCAGGGATATTTTCCTGATCGAGCACCCAAATGCACGATCGTGCATTCTCTAAAACCATTGCTCGGTCGATCAATTATTTGCACGATAGATCACTTTTTTTTGCAACTTCCGAAATCCTCTCAAATGCATCACTTTGCTCCAAAACGATCCGAACACCTAGAATCCTGAAAATTTACCAAATATGCAAGGAAAAAACTCGGAATAATGCAGAATAGCAGACATAAATATCCACTATTATGCACTAAAACCGACTAATATCAACTCCCCAGACTTAGATCTTTGATTATCCTCAAGTAAAGCAAGATTCAGTACGGAGAAGAGGTTTGAAATGGACCACACAAAAACTCACAAAATCTCAGCAACCATAAGCATCGTTTCAAAATTCTAAAGACACCAATTTCAAACAACTACTTTGAATGAATTGTTTACCACCAATAAACCAATAACTTGTTTCCTACTCTAAATTCCAAATCAATCAAGTATCAAATTATTTCAACCAGCTCTTTAAATTCATTTAATTTCATATACATGCATTCTCACCTATGGTATATCAATCAACTTACTCAAGTACCTCTTCTATCATAATGCCCATACCAAACAAAGCATCAACCGACTTTCAGTCCTGATCCTTTTTCTCCCTTTCTCACTTCTTTTTCTCTTTTTCTTATCTTACTGCTTTTTCTCTTTTTTTTTCTTCGCATTTATGCGCTTTTCTTTCTTTTCTTGTCATCTTTTTTCTTTTTTCTTCCTTAAGCAGACAACAATTTGTTGGGGTTGACTACGGACTTCTAGATCACGCTTTCAACCCTTTTTCTGAACCGTTTTCTTTTATTTTCTGAAGGGAGAGAGAGAAAGGATCCAGATCGTACTGAAAGAACTTGTCGGTTTTACAGAACACTGAAGATCAAGGTACCTAATTCTCAGAGTATATCAACACCATAAGCAAGAATATTTCAAATTCAGATGAAGTTCTATCATGGCAGAGCTAGCATCATCAAAGCAATCAATAATGGGGTTCCAATCCTAATCTTAGCAATTAATCGAAGTCAATATTCTAGAGAAATCGAATACCATACCTACATTTGGATAAATATCATCATCGATTTTGATCATGGTTCCTTCGACTCGATATACTCAAATTGAAAAATTTGAAAATTTTCACCAAAAAAACAAAACATCAAAACATAGTTAGTATCTTTACACCCTCCCCCAGACTTACTTCACACCGTCCCGGTGTGCAAACAAATCCAAGAGAAGGAATAAGAAGAACTAGAATCAATAGAAAAGTCCCCAATAGATGAAAGTAGACAATAAATCTATAAGAGTTCATGGGAAAGAGAGGTACTAATGGTGAACTGCTCTCAAATTTGTTCCGAATTCCTATGCCTCATCTGATATGCCTGCAAAAAACAAACAAACACTCAAGAGCAATGTTAGTAATGGTTGAACAATGATTGAGCAATGCTAGCTTAGAAATAACAAGAATCAGTTGTAATATAAACCATTAAAGACATTATGATCGAGCAATACTAATCAAAAATTAGCAAGAATCATATATAAGAGGCATCATTGAGAACAGTTAACAGCAATCATTATAGTATTACACAATCAATTGGTAAGTAAGAGCAATGATCAAGAAATACTAATTATAATTAACAATAATCAAAAAGTACTTAATGAGAAAAACTAATCGATCATGAATCTAAGACAACTCAAGTCAAAACATCAAGAAAGGTGGTGAATGGTGAGAAATGATCTAAGCAATACTAATTAGAATGAGCAAGAATCAAGAGAGAAACCATTAAGAAAACCAACAAGTCAAGTGAGATGATGAGTAATGAAAATAGATAAGAGATAACCTGGAATGTCTTGAACATCTTTCACCAGTAATAACCTGAATCACTTTGACATCAAAACTAAATTAAGTAAGTTAGGACTAAAACTGACTCAAAATTGAAAAAAAACTATTCTACACTCCAAATAGTGGGTTGCCTCCCACTCAGCGCTTGTTTAACGTCACTTAGCTTGACGATACTTACCTCTAAGTTGAAATTGGATCAACCTCCAGAGATGCTCCATAAAAAGCTCCAAATTCAGTCATCTTCAGCTTCAGAGTCTTACCCATCACACCTTTTGTAATATCAATCCCTTTATCTTTGCACTCCTGGGTGAGTAAAACTTTAAACTTTGAGAAGGGTTTTGAAAACCCCTTGCTTTTCACCTTGTACTCAATTGTATCCCCAACTATTTCTTGAGGAATCAAAGCCACTTAAGAATCCTTCTTTATCTTCTTCGGTTCCACTTTCACATTTTCCTTGACCTTGGGATTGCTACTCCGTTTTGAGATATGAGGTTCTTGGTGCAAGACTTCATAAACTACACTCTTCAGTTCATGTTCAATATGAAGTTCATCTTTCACCTCTTCCTCTTTTATCATAGTCAGCTTAGGTATTCCCTTGGGAGGAACCGCTGGATAGAAAACCTTTTTCTTGATGTTCTTCAGGAATATGGGCTGATTAGGTAGGTCAACAACGGCTCATATGGTTGCAAGAAAAGGAATCCCTAGAACCAAAGGCTCATCTTGGTACCCATTCATCTCCAAGATGTTGAAATCAATAGGAACAAGACAGTTTCCAACTTGTACTGATAGATCAGCGATAAACCCACAGGAAGATATATTAGAGTCATTAGCAAGCTTAAAAGTTAATCTAGAAGGTGAGATACCTGATAGCCCTAATCTTTCAGCAACAGTCACTGACATAACGTTCACATTAGCTCCAGTATCACAAAGAGAGTCGGTGAAATCTACTCCATCAATCGAACAAGGAACTAAGAATTTCCCGGGGTCTTGTAACTTATGAAGCTTCCTAAGTGGATTTGGTTGCTTCCCAATCATATCTCCATCTTCAAACTTTGATCTGGGTTTTATAGGTGGCACTGGGTATGGAATCCTGGGTTTATAGGCATTTAGAGGAATTTCATAAATTTTCGAATTCAACATTGTATGCTCGAACGGGAAAGGTGTGCCCGATTAGGCAACTTGCTCGAGTTTGTGTCCGACTTTAGGGATCGATCGGATTGGTGATGTGCCCAATCAATTAAAAGCTCCTATACTTTTCTCACCTTGGTGCTCGATCGAGCATGGAGTGCCCGATCGATCTCTTTGCACAAAATCGTTTTGCTCAATCGTGCAAAGGGTGCTCGATCGGGCAGTGTCCTCTGAATCTTTTTCCAACTTCCCAAAATTTGCATCTTGTTCCAAATCACCTTTTTTCTTCTCTCAAATTAGATACCAACGACTTACAATAATCTTTTGGATTATCCTCAACTTTTCCATGGAAGATACCAGCTTGTCTTTTCACAGCTTCAGAGGTCTGAGCAACTTGTATATCCAAATGACTTACAATAATCTTTTGGATTATCTTCAACTTTTCCAGGGAAGACTCCAACTTGTCTTTTCACAACTTCAAATTTTTGATTCAGCTCTTTCACTTCTCTTTGGTACTGTTGTTGGCCTTCTAAAAGTTGCTTGAACATCATCTCTATTGTGTTAATTTGTTGAGGTTGAGTTGGTAGTGCTTGTTGAAATACATGCTGAGAGGTTTACTGAAAACTGTATCAACTAGAGTTCTGCACAAAAGTCTTTTGTTGCTGAGGATAGTGTTGATCTTGAGGGTTTTCAACATTAGTGCTTCTCCAAGATAGATTGGGATGATTCTTGTTGAATCCTTGATTGTACCCTTGATTGTACACCCATTGACCTTGACTATTGATGTAACTTATATCCTTCTCAACTCCTTCAGAATTTTTCTCTTGGATAGCAAAACAATCAACTTCTACATCTTCAGCAAATCTGACATGTTTTAGGTTTTGATTCTTGAGAAGTTGAGCAATTAATCCTTTCATCTCTGAGAATTCACTTTTCCTTTCTGGAAATTCAGAGTTTGAAGGTGTAGGTGCTTTTTTCGATGATCAAACTCTGGGCAGTGATTGCTATTGCTAGCTGCGAGGTTCTCTATCAAGCGATATGCATCTGGAACAGGTTTTTGTATAAAGTCTTCATCGCTTGTTATATCCAAGGACAGCTGGTATTTCTAGTCAATTCCTCTATAGAAGGTGTTCAGGAAACTTACATATGAGAAACTGTGGTGTGGGTAATCACGAAGAAGTTCTTTGAATCGCTCCCAAGATTCAAAAAATAACTCCACACGATTTTGTGAAAAACCAGAGATCTTGTTCCTTAATGTGTTCGTATTAGTGGTGGTGAAGAACTAATTGAGAAACTTGGCTTTGCAATCCTCCCAAATTACAATAGATCCAGCATGTAGAGATTTCAGCTAGCGAAGCGCTCTCTCAACTAGAAAATTACAGAAAAAGCTGCAATGCATGGAATCACTAGATAGTCCATTAAGTTTGGTAGTAGTGTAGATGTCCTCAAAAGTATCAATATGATCCATCGGATGCTCTGTTGCTAAACCACTGAATTGGTTGTTACGGATCATCTGAACAAGCTGGATAGGGAATTGGTATTCCCTTCGCTGAGTTTGTGGAGGTTGAATGAGGTTCCTGTTTTCACAGAATGCTTGAGGATTATTGAACGAACCAACTAGTGGTTCTGAGCATTGCGCTGATTAACTCTCTTCGGATCTTCGTACAAGACAAAGTTTCTTGCATCAACGTTCTGAGGATTGGGATTTTCCCGTGGAGCTTGGTTGTTATCAGCTCTTTGTTGGCCTTATGACACTTGATTACCATTAGGTGCTCCTCTTTCTTGATGGATAATCAGTTGATTGAATCCAAGAGGGGATGGATCGATTTGACCTTCGGGTGCGACCAAATTGATGGGATCAACGTTTTCAGCCATTGAATTAGATGAGCTTGCTTCTTTCTTTGCTTTCCAGTTTGAGCGTTCTAACTTTCCAAGTTCTGAGTTACTAAGGTTGAGCAATTCCTTGGATTTTTCACATCGGCTGGTCATGCACCTGTAAAACAAAAACAAGAAGAAAGAACGAGATGAGTACTGTAAAAAGAAAAATCTTAGACTAAACTCTTGAATAAACTAAAGAGACACTATTGGTCCCCGACAACGGCGCCAAAATGCTGATAGAGATAGAATTTAAATCCTAAACTAATACTGCACAGAACAGATCTATGTAGTAAAGTATAGGGTCGAATCCCACAAAGACCAGAAAGTTCACGACTTACTTAAATCTCGAATCAAGCTAAGACGGAATAAAAAGCTTGGTTGTGATCGAAATCAAAACAGTAAATTAAAAGCGGTTGTAAACTATAGAATAAAAGCACCAGACATCAAGGAATCCACAGATAGTCAGGTTTAAAAGTCAAATTATCATGCAAGAAATTTCTTTGAAAATAGTTCTCAACATGAAAGACGATGATGGAATAATCTCCTCTCGGAGTATTAAACCCTATGCTCAAATTATCAGAAACAAACTCTTGCCATTTTTTAAATAATTTGATCATGCATTAATGTTCAAATTCAGTTGTTCACAAGCATTCAGGACAGTACTCTCGTAAGCAAGAACACTTATTCATCTAGACTGGATCCAACTTCTAAATCAAATCTCTTTGAGTTTATTAGTCTAATATCAATAAACTAGATGGCCAATCTAATTCATGCATTATGAACAAGTCTAGACTAAGAACCTATCAATTGTTATCCCCTTATGATAAATCTAACAATCAAACATGATTTTCCTTAGAAACCCTAAAACCTAACTAGTGAACTACTCAGACATTGACAAGCAAACCCAAATCAATATATTTGAAGAACACATATTAAATATGTATAGTTGATTAAAAATGGTTCAGAAATTCTTCTCCAAATACAAGGTGTTGAATCTCTTATCCCTCAGTAAAAACTCTCCAAAATAAAATAAAGCTTAAGTTCTAAAATCCTCAGCCATAAGGCTTTTATATTGAAAAAAGTAAATAATTAAAAATATGGAAATTGGGATAAGCTTGAGGACTTGGATGCAAAATTGGAAATTTTCTTCTTCTTTTCGGGTAAGTTGCAAGATCGATCAAGAGGTTTCCCGATCGAGCACTTTGTGAAATTGCATGATCGTTCTTCATTTTGCCAGATCGATCCAAAGCTTAGGATTTTTCTAGGGGGATTTGCCCGATCGGGCACCCAAATTCCCGATCGTGCATTCTCTAAAACCATTGCTCGATCGATCAATTCTTTGCACAATCGATCACTTTGTTCTGAAACTTTTGAAATCTTCTAGAATCCTCTGAAATACTCTGAAATGCATCACTTTGCTCAGAAACAACCCGAACACCTAGAATCCTGAAAATCTACCAAATATGCAAGGAAAACACTCGAAATAATGCAGAATAGCGGACATAAATGTCCACTATTATGCACTAAAACTGAGTAATATCACATAGCTGTCTAACATACCTCAAACAAGAGCTATCCCTAGACAGCAGATTCATAAAAACCAAATTCAATCTCCTGACAGATGATCTCAAGCTAAGCAATATCCAAACCTAACTCTCGTTAATGGAACACTACCTAACAAGCATGAAGAAACAATCTGTTATAGCCAATAAACACCCTAGACAACCAATCTCTTGGGCTAGGAACGTAAATCTCTGAAATCACCTTGTTCAAGCATTTCAACAAACACCTTTTAAGTACGGAAACGCCTAAGTTCATATTTCATTCGGCTAGAAGGAAATAAACACAATGGATTTATGAACAATCAATCTTAGACACCTAAGAGAAACAATGATTCAACACTAATCTACCCCATCCTTAGAAACCTGGGAAACTACTCACTACACATGATGACTTTGAAATCAGAAAAAAAAAAACTACTAAACAATTCATCATGATCAGAAGTCAACTCTTATTAACGATAAGAACAACAAACTAGAAAATCAGAAGATGATGATCAAAAGCAAAAAAAAAAAAAAACAGAAATCAGGAGGGGATGATCAAGAACAATAAGAACATGAACACAGAAAAACCATGGTGATCATAAACAGCATGAACATAAACTATGAAAATGGTGATCAAGTGAAATAGGAGCAAAACCCAGAAATGATGATCAACTCAGAAAACAGGATTAAAAGCATAAAATAGAAGATCAATATGCACCATATAAGCTTAAGCCTTACACTAAACATAAAAATGAAGAAATCATAAGCAAAATATAAATTTCATAAGAAATCTGGGTTTGATCATCAATGAACATTCAAAGGGAAAAACAGAGAGAAAAACTTAAAATAAAGACACAAGATAAAGCTTAGATTCAAATGGAGGCGAATTAGAGTTTATATAGTGATTTAGGAAAAACTCTAAACCATTAAAAGACAAATGATTAAAATTCGTAATTCTTCAGCTTGATCTTTAAGTCTGGCTCGAATTGGGTCATCGAACCGGCTTCGTCGGGTGATCAACCCCATTTGGCCCGGGTGATCGACCCCATTTGTCCTGGGTAATCGAGCCCATTTGGCTCAGGTGATCAAACCTATTTCGTCAAGTTGGTGAAGATAGGATCGATCCGATGAGTCGTGATCGAGCCGGGTGGAATAGTGATTGATTCGGACAGGATGGTTATCAAGCCGAGCTCGATGAGATTGTACCAGGCTCGATGAAGCTGCAGGTGATCAAGCCAGAGAAGTCTTGTTGATCGAGCCCGTCTCGATGAGGATGCGGCTGTGGCTCGATGAGGATGGGGTTGATCGAGCCGGATTGCTTAATCGAGTTGGGTTTGGGCGCGATCAACTATCGAGTTGGTTTGATCGAGCCTGGCTTGGCATATGGTCGAGTTAAGGTGATCGAGGCGAGCTCGAGTCCGGCTCGAGGTGAATGGCTGAGTGATCGAGCCCATTTCATCGAGTGGTCGAGTTCAGCACTGGAAGTGGCCTGGTTCATATTGAGTTGGTTCTAGTCTTTGCTTTTTTTCCCCTTCTCCAAATTTCCCTTGATGACCCGAAAACTTCCTAAGTACATGAAATATCTCCAAATGCACATGTATGCGAATGCTAATGCAGAACTATCTAAAAATGCAAACTTACTAATAAAGACCTACGAATGCAACATATTAACTTCTAAATGAACCTAATATGATGATAAATGACTTCCGAAAACATGTAAAATGCAAAGACATCAACTATTACCACCATCCTCAGGTTTTTCTCCATGTAGATACCATATTTTATAACTCGGCATAAAACCATAGCAATATAAGTGATTTCATACTAAGTCTATCCTGATATTTTGAGAATCCCAACACAAAGAACGTGGGTATGCTGACTTATGAATTCTTTGCGCCCAAGGTTGGCGACATGCCAATTCCATGAACTCGCCAACACCACGTGCATATTCGTCGTTCAAGAGCTTTGTGCCTTGATTCATCCTTTCACTATTCATCTGCGGTCGAAAATATGGAGGAAACATTTTTTAAAGATTATGTGTTAGTTTGTTATGTGGATATTGAGGCTCCTTAATTTTTTACAAAATCTATAATCGACGTGACTGATTAATCTTTCAGTATATTTAAACATATCCCAATACAACGGCTACAAACGGCTAATTTTCAAAAATATCGCCGGATTAAGAACGGATTTGTGATGGATTATATACGCCGATAACAATATTTTAAAATCTTTCGATAATTTCTGACGGACAAAAATCTGTCGATAATTACTGACAAATTTTTGACAGATCCTTTTTGTCGATATTTCACCTTTTTTTTGTAGTGTGTAGGCCACTCAATTTTTTCATATGCACCTCGATGAGCACGAGCTCTCACAATCACACGGAGATATCAATGTAGAAAGGAGGACGATGCAGATTGTCAGCATACTACAAGGTCAGAGCATCGTGTGAGAGGGATAAAACTGACTCGAAAATATTTTCTTTATTGAATGAAATACACTTATAGCAAAAAAAAAGCATTTTAGTATAATATCTTTGAAATTAAATGCAGAATTTTGTAATACTCAAAAAGTATATTCATGTGCCAATTAGTCGAAGTAGTGAATTTATTTTAAAATTAACTTTCATTTATATATCTGTCAGATTAGTAGAATCTTACCTACTTAAGAAAGTGATTTGTCTCAAAACAATTATCAATTATAAAACAGAGTAGATTAAATCGTTCTCTGGATTATAGCTTTAGCATCACACGTTTTTTTGGGGGGTCAAATTATCAGATATTTACTTAAAATTACCATACAGTTTTATCAAATTTTAACACTAGATATAATGAATGTACTCTGAATTTTTATGTTGATATATTTTTTCAACAATGTTGGTGTTGTTACTATTGAATATGAATAGCTTTTTTCTTGTATACGTTAAGACTCAAACAATGTCTAATGGTTGATTAACCCTAGCTAATTTATAGGGTTATGAGACTATAGTTACTTTCTTCAATGAGCTTTTAACAGATAGTGTTGATTCATGATTTTCTTACAAAGTTGGAAACCTTTAGAAAATAATTCCATCACA
Organism: Iberis pinnata; assembly: GCA_900406425.1. Taxonomy (NCBI): domain Eukaryota; kingdom Viridiplantae; phylum Streptophyta; class Magnoliopsida; order Brassicales; family Brassicaceae; genus Iberis; species Iberis pinnata. The sequence goes on along the minus strand of OVBE01009522.1, from coordinate 3,964 downwards.
TGCTCCATAAGAATTTGTAGTGATTATAATATTACCCGAAGTCATAATTTAAGGCATCAAAAAAAGAGAGAGTCATAATTCAAAATAGACATTATCTCTTTTCATCATCATGCATTTCATATCAACTCTGACAACTCATCGTACGTTATAATAATGGTTTTTCTTTTCAAATAGTATATTCTATGTTTCCATCTCTTACAATTTCAAAAGTATAATAAAACATAAAGTGACAAATTTGACTTTAATTCGTTTTCCGATAGTAAAAATATTTGATATTTTAAAATCGTTTATTAAAATAAAATTAACCAAAAATTCATACGAAGTGCCAGAATTTTGTCTACATAAGCACAAAAAATCAAGAAATTTTGCCCGATATACTAAAAATTAAGATAAAGCTAAAAATATAAAAAAAGAACTAAGAGAAAAATAAACCGATTAAGATTAGACAGTGTTCAGAGGCCAACTTCAGCTTAGTCGAGCAGAAAAGCAGAAAGCCGAAGAGACTATCAAAGACAAGAAAACTAGACATCCAAAAAAGACTGCTATACTCCTCACTGGTATTCAGTAGACTTCAGAAGATAAGACATTGCACTTCATAAGAGAGGCAGACACAGAACTCTAAGGAAGTTTTGAACCGTAGAAATTGTCGATGCCAAAAACGTTGATGCCGGTAGAAAGAAGGAAAAAATCTGCAAGGCCTCGAGCTAAACCTGACCAAGAAATCAAGCAGAAGAAGTTAATAAACAACTACCTATCTTATTCATCACAAGATGATGAAAGACCCATCCGGGCTAGGCTAGAAGCTGAAAGCAAAACATGAGCACTAAAAGCCAAAACCGGAAGCTACCCCAAAAAGCACAACCAAAAGATAGAACACTAAAAAACTAAAACAAAAACCAAGTAGAAAGACACCAACTGAGATGCTAACATCCGAACCAACCTACCAACGCCGCGAAAACAACAAAGGAAGGAAACAAGAGGTTGGATCTAGGTTTACCAATGGATATCAGAAAACAGGGACAACAGACCATCACCACAAAGAACTTTCGAACCCTAACCAACAACAAAAGTCTAAACACAAACCTCTAAAGAGAACATGCTACACCAAACACAGTCGGGAACCGAAGACTAATACTTGAATCAAAGACCTTAGCTAGCAAACCGAGACCAAAGCGGAGTATAACCGCTCAAAGAAATCTGAAGTTGAAAGAAATCTCATTCATTTCCATCTTATATATATATATATATATGTCAAGATTAGTTTCAAACTGAGAGCAAATTTTGTGCAACAAGTGCAAGAAACTTATTAAATCGAGATCCAAGCACAAAAATACTATTCAGTTAAATTTAATTTTCAATTAAATCGAATTTATAAACTGGATGTGACTAATAGTATTTTGTTTTAATTGTTTAATTTTCTGATTTGATCTAAATAGTAAAAAAAATATTAAGTTTATTTGGTTTTCAATGAAACCGAATAAAAATAACTGAGAATAATATATATTAGTTTCATTTCATGAAAATGAGCCATGTTTTTAGTTTATTTTTAACAAAATCCGGGTTATGAAAGAGATCAAACCAAAGTGTTTTGTATAATATTTGTTTTTAGCATTTCATTTTTAAAAACATTAGACTTTGTATTATAAATGTGGACATGTTTAGAAAGAGATGCAATCAATTGGCCGAGATATTTTAAAATATTAATATTTGTTTAGTATATTTTCTAAAAATTTGAAATTGTCTTCAAAACCAATTGTATACTCAGTTGGGCGACATATTTTAAAATTATAATATTTTTTAGTATATTTTCCTAAATGGTTACTTATGCATATTTAAAATATATTCATTATGATATTATGTGATTATATTCTCTCCTAAAATTCTAATGTTTTTTTAGCACATTTTCATAAATTGTAACTTACATATATTTAAAAAAAACATTATCTAATATTATGTGGTTATATTCCAGTATAATTTTTTAAATTTAGTTAGTTTCCAAAAAAATCAACTAATATATATTTAAATATAAAATATAATCTAATTTTGGTTCTAACATTAATTCAACTCTCTTGGGCCATAATTTAAAAATATAAAAGATCCCATACCGAAAGTTCAATGAAATCTCTTTCATTTTCAACTCATATAAGATTAGTTTCAACCTCAAACCAATTTTGTACAGTAAGTGTAGGAAACCGATTAAATCGAGATCCAAGCACAAAAAATATTAAGTTAAATTCAGTTTTCAATTAAATTGAATATAAATGTGAATAATATAATTTTGGTTTAATTGTTTAATTGCTTGATTTGATCAGGATCTAAATAGTAAGAAAATTATTCAGTTTATTTGATTTTCAATTAAACCGAATAAAAAAACTGAAAGTGTAAATATTATTTTGGTTTCATGAAAATGAGTCACAATTTTAGTTTTATTTTTAAGAAACTCGGGTCATAAAATAGATCCAACCAAGTTATATTTTTTAACATTTTCTTTTACACTTAATATTAATAAATTTTATATTAGTGTTTTACAATTAAAATTTCAAAATATATTTTAGTTTTATCTTGATTTAGAATTATTAATATTCTGTTATTTAAATTATAATTTGATAGTTATAATTAGTTTACTAACTATCATAGTAGAAATTATATATATATATATATATATATATATATATATATAATATTTACTATCTATATTCTAAAACTTGTATTTACAAAAATAATGGTTTCTTTACTATTATTTTAGAATCAAAAATTGAAAAGAAACCATTATTGTTTTAATTATTATTTACGTGATTTTCCATTTAAATTTAGTTAAGAGGTTGATGTTAGACTTGGCATTTTCGCCCAAAATATATAGAAGCGCGTGGATCCCTTAATTGGGTCGGATACAATATAATTTAGTTAAGTGTTTATATTCCACTAGATTTTTAAAATTTAATTAGTTGCCTAAATAACCTATTTGTATAACTTTAAATATATAATATAATATAATTTCGGCACAAACATTAATTCAAATATCATGGGAAATACTTTTAAAAAATATACAAGATCCCACATCAGAAGTTGAAAGAAATCAATATCAACCTTTCTTCTCGGCTTCCTCCACTTGGAAACAGATTTGCGCTTCCTACCCTACTCATTCTTGGTCATATGTTATTTGGTTTTCTCAATCTATCTCCCGTTATGCTTTCATTTATTGGCTTGCAGTTCTTGACTGGTTAGCTACAGGAAGACGAATGCGAGCATGAGGACAAAAACAGCAATGCCTTCTATTTGGTGAACTAGATGAAACGCGGGACCACTTGCTCTTTGCCTGCCCATACACCTACATGCTCTAGTCCGGCCTCACATCTCGGATACTCCACTCTCGTCTATCATCGGACTGGCATAGGACCCTTACTTCACTCACCCATTGTGCAATTTTACCACTAGACTCAATCCTACTCAAGCTTTGCCTCCAAACTGCTATTTACGACATATAGCGCGAGCGCAATTCACATTGTCATGGCAAACCCCATCAACCATATTCTATCTTCAATGCTTCATCATTCGGGTCATCAGAGATGAAATCACAAGCTTACATTATGCTCCTCATTTCAGATATCATCCACTTGCTTCTTGCTGGCAGGAACTTCACCCTTCCTAAACTACTTACTCATCTCTACTTGCACAATTTTTTCCTGTCTTGTCTGGTTCCTTTTTTTGGTATTTGACTCGGATTTCATGATTTATACTCTTTTTTTTGGATCTAGTTTTATCCCATTGAATTTTCTAGATCCTGGTTTTAACGAGGCATACATGAAAACCCACACTAGAATCACATACTTTGCCAATTTCTAAACTTATAAACATTATTTTTGTACATAAACCCTTATTTTGATAATAAATTTAACATTTCATCAATAAAAAAATTGAAAGAAATCTCCTTCATTTCCAACTCCTATATATATATATATATATA
>OVBE01009521.1:0-15956 GCA_900406425.1 Iberis pinnata | reverse complement strand
GATTATGATTCCGAAGCGAGAAGCGGACCTCCAACGAAGCTTCCGTGCAACATAGGTAGAAACTGTTAGGTTTGAACTGACAAGGATAGAATCTTATGTGGTTATGGTTCACCATTTTTGAACTAGATAGAATAGGTTAGGAATTGACTTCTGATAATTTAAGGGGATTGGGAAAAGGAAGGTATGATTTGTATAAATGTAGAAAGAGACAAAGAATGTTTAAGATACATTAGGAGGGGAACAATAAGAGAAAAAGAAAACAATATTATCTAGTAAAGGATTTGGGAAGTAAAAATGGGTTTGTCTTAGCGCAAAATCGAAAGAAAGTGTTGTGAAAGTGGCAAAAAACCCCCAAAAATGAAAAAATAATGAAAAAAATGGAAGCCGTAGATCTTTAAAGTCAAAGAATTACCAATCCGCTAGAATTGAATAGAAAGAGAATCCTCTCCTAAGTTAAGTAGTGATGAAAGAATAAAGAAAAAAAGGAATGAGAACCAAGATGGTTACTTTGGGGTTTCAAGAGTAGAGATAGGATCCATCATCATGTTCGAAATAGGAAACCTTTTAGCTTTTGGGTTTATGGATAGATGAGATCATATTATTGTATGCATCTAAGTGTTCTCACCTTTAGCATTCTACTAAAGCTCATTTCTAATATGAGTGATCTTTGTTTTGAACGGAAAAACTACATCATAGAGGGACCATTTTTGTCTCTTAACCAGTCTTTCAACCAAATGAGTTCATTGAATTTGAATAGCATGATTCACGGTTTCCACTTAATGAATGTTAAATAAAAAGATCAAATGGATGTAAAAGAACCAAAAAGGGGACTTAATAGGGATATAATTTTCCGATTCATCTTGCAACTGGCGAGATGAATTGCGAGATGAATCTTAGACACGAATTCATCTCGCCAGTTGCAGGATGAATTTTCCGATTCAACTTGCAACTGGCGAGATGAATCTCATATGCGAATTCATCTCGCCAAATTGTGGGACCAAAGTTCGTACTGTCGATTTCCGTTAGTTACGGAAAATCCGAGTGAACTTCAACTTTCTAGAGATCCCGGATTTATGTGAGTCAAACGTTAACAGAATCATATTACGAAAACAAATGAAAGAGTACGAAATTAACAATTATGAAATGGGGGGGGGGGAAGAAGAGGTTTCTTATTCTGATTCTCATGAACGTTTTACAATCAGGCAGCCGTTCCGACTGTAGGAGCAATAGGTAAATACCCTAGAACTAACAGCGGAAACTGTGAACAACCTAATTGAGTCGTAGCTCTCTAAGAACATAATAAAAGTCTAAAAACCCTATGTATTTATGGTGTGGAGAGAGTTGAACGTGTCTTGAACCATCTCTTGATCTCTCTTATATAGGCTTCAGAATTGCTTCGTCTTCCTTTTCTGTCTTCCGTTCCTTTGCGGAAATCTTCCTTTTCTTGATAAATTTTTCTGCATAAATCTTCCCTTTTTGAATTTCTTCCATATCTCCTCTACTTGCAAGACAAGCTTCGGCCGTCATCACGTTTGGGCTTGTTTCCTATCTAGAATCGTAAATGGACCGTAATTGTGCTTTTGGTCTCTTTGGGCCGTTTTATGGTTTAGGCAGTTTTCACGACTCTTGTCGAGAAAAAGAACTCTCGCGCAATGATACGATCAATGCTTTTGCGAAAAGGTCGTAAACGGGATAGTGTCAGTATTCAAGTTAATCGATATCGTTTCACATGTCTAGATAATATGAAACGATCTTGCGGTTCCTTTGCGTGTTGCAGGAAGTCACCGTACGAAAGGAACGTGTTTTACGATTTTCTTCGTAAAACTTCAGCGGAGACTTAGAATGATACAAAACAAGAGACAAAACATGAATTTTACGATTCATCTTGCAATTGGCGAGATGAATCTCAGATACAAATTCATCTCGCCAGTTGTGAAATGAATTCACTGATTCATCTCTCAACTGGCGAGATGAATCTTTGATACGAATTTATCTCGCCAGTTGTGAGATGAATTCTCCGATTCATCTTGCAACTGGCGAGATGAAACTTTGATACGAAATTCATCTCATCAGTTAAGAGATGAATTATCCAATTCATCTTGCAATTGGCGAGATGAATCTCATATACGAATCCAACTCGCCAGTCATGAGATGAATTCTCAGATTCATCTCGCAACTAGCGAGATAAATCTTTGATACGAATTCATCTCGCCAGTTGCAAGATGAATTTTCCGATTCATCTCGCCAGTTGCAAGATGAATTTTCCGATTCATCTCGCCAATTGCAAGATTAATTTTCTGATTCATCTCGCCAGTTGTAAGATGAATTTTCTGATTCATCTCGCAACTGGAGAGATGAGTCTCATATATACGAATTCATCTCCCCATTTGCGCGATTAATTTTCCGATTCATCTTGCTAGTTGCGAGATGAATTCTCCGATTCGTTTCGTATATTCGAAAATGTCTTGATTGTTCGTATTTGAGCAAGTTTATGCTTTCCGCAGAGATATACGGGATTAAAGCATTTATCTGGAGATAGCGTATTCATTGAATTTTTGGACATTCATTCCGAGTAAGCGGACCATATTGCCTCGTTAAAACCTTAGTGATAGGAAAACCCGGTGGAAAAAACCATTCTCGGCTAAGGACAAAAGAGTGTAGAGATGATCGCTTAGTAATTTCGTGGTTGTTGTTCGATTTCTCCAAAACATACCGTTTGCGGTCTTTTGGGAATATTATGGATTTGATGAGTTTGTTGCGCTGACCGAGATTGATGCGTATACCGACGTTTTTTGAACATTAATTTCGTCGTGACCATTTTGACCCCAACAGCCATGAGAGTGAATTAGTCTAATTAGGGGAATCCTATGCCAAATATTAGCATTGAATGATAGTATAGGACATCATAGGAAGTTGATCAATCACTCGAATCAATAACATTTCCCTTTTTTTAAGCATTTTATTGTTGATTTGACGTTTAATTTAGTTGAGTTTGCTTAATTACTTGTTGACTTTCGCTTTTCTTTGTTTATTTTGCATGTTTGAATGTTGCCAATGATAAATCTTAATTGTTTGGACTGAATATGATTCTAACAAGACTAGTATGTTAATTGCCTTTCTGAATTTTATTGATTCTTAAGTACTATAATGACATGAATAGACTTAAGATATTTGCTTAGAGTTAGAATTGGCAAATTCTTGTTTATCACTTACCTTTCCCTACAACACCAACAAGACATCATTTGTACACGAAGAGAGCTCCCCACTATGGAAAAAATCCAGCACAAATTTTACCACTGATTCCCCCACAATGTCCCACTTATGTTGATAAAAGAAATTGGTTGATACCTATCAGGACCTGAAGTTTTCAGACTACCAATGCTCCTCACAACGTTTTCCACCTCTTTAGGCATGCACTCATTTTCCAAGATCATTATGTCCATCTGGTTTAAACTTGCAACAAAATTCTCAAGAAAATGTCTTACCAAAGTGCATAGTCCTCAATCGCATACCGCCTGTGATAATATTCCACAACTAGATTTTTCAACTCTTTTTTATTGGTAACCCTCTGCCCACTATCATCCTTCAACATGTCAAAACCAAGATTTCTACAAATCCTTGTAGCTCTATCACCACCAACATGTGTCTCAAAGATAGCCATCACCTCCATCTCAAACTTCATCAATAAATAACNCCCAAGGTTTTTTCCCCCCCCCCCCGGGATAATTCCATAACATACAATTATCATCTTAACAAACTTGGTTAATATAAACACCGGGGCAACCCATTATGCTTTCGAGCCACTATGATCCCCTTCAAAATCACACATGTTTCAATTCTCATATTAGGAACAAAATCAGAATTTAGCTCTACATTGGTATTCATATCTGCTCGTGGAATTATATACTCGGTTTTTTCGTGGTTTTACCACTTCGTTTAGAGTCTTTTATCGAGTCAAAGTGTGTTTTTAGATTATTTTAGTCATTTATTGAGTCTTCTCATGTTTTAGGTGGTTTTGGAGAAGATTGCGGTGTTTTGGGATGTTTTGGATTCAAATTGGCATATGCAGATGTAGAGTTCGGTAGAGGGTCAGAAGTTTACCAATGTTTGAAGATGTTCCCATGGATGAATTGAGCTGAAATTTGGACACAAGATATTCTCGTAAGTTATATTTCAAATGAAGGTGGTTTGAAGTCAATCCATTGATGCAATTAAAAAGTATGACAAATTTATTGAAGACTGATCAAGTTGGCTCGCAGAAAAAGATTGTGCAAAGCAGACAGATCGGTCCAACCCTTGACCGATCGATCCAAAGTCCCTGGAAAACTCTGAAACAATAGATCGATTGGTCTGAGATTGGACCGATCGGTCCATAAATCCATTTTGCACAAGTTTTGCACGAAAATGATATTTTGCCTAATTTTTGCATAGAAGGTCCCAGAAGATTTCATTTTCTCTAAATTCGTTTTACCCCTTTAAAAATAAAATTAAGACTTATTTTTAGGTTAACCTTTATTCTACTTTTATTTTTTATGTTTTATTTTTAGTTCTAAGTTTTACAGAGGGAGTCGTGATCCAACCCCTAAACTTCTTTTGGAGAAGATTTCTGAACTCTCTTTTATTTTATTTTATACAATTGTTTTCTTTTATCTTTGAATCTTTGATGCTTGTTTCTTTGAACATGTTCGAGTAGTTTCATAGTTAGGTTTTAGGGTTTCCCAGGAAAACCAGGTTTGATAGTTAGGGTTATCAGAAAAGGATTATATTTGTTAGATTCTTAGTCTAAATTTGTTCTTAATGCTTGAATTAGCTTGATCACCTAGTTCGTGATAATATGTTGATAAATACAAATATATTTGATTTAGAAATCTAACCTAGTAAAGATGAATAAGTGTATTTGCTTGCGCGAATATTGTCTTAGATGTTTATGAACATATCGAATCTGAACTTAATGCATGTTTGAATTATCTGCATACGGCGAGAGATTGTCTTTAGTAATTCGAACATAGGTGGTGATTGGTAAGTGCTTTAGAATCTCCGCAAAGCCATATTGATTTCTAAAGCATTAAGTTTTCACCAATCAAGCTCTGTGAAGATTTTTGATTTCTAAAGCAATATATTTTATTTTGTTTACTTTTTGGCTCTGCAGAGCAAAAAGTCTAGAGCACTAGTATTTAAGTTTTGAATATTTTTTTGGTTCTGCAGAGCAAAAAAGCCTACATCACTGATATTTGCCAATCATAATTTTATTTTGAAAACCTACAGCAGGATTTCTAAAGCCAAAATCCTACAGCAAAAAATAAAAGCTACAACAATAATTCTTACAGCCAACTTTCTACAGCAAAAAATATAAATCCACATCACTTACCAATCACCACCATAGGGTTTTAATACTTCAAGAGGAGATTAATCTAATTTTGTCTTTTGAGTTGAAAATTATTCTCAAATTGAATCTTTGCAAGATAATCTGGGTTGTTGAACCTGTCTACCTGTGGATTTCCTACCTAACGTTTTAGTTTATTGCTTACATCACTTTTCTATTATTGCACTTTATTTATTTGCATTTAGAAACACAAAACAAACATTTATTTTTTCCTAGCTAGATTTGATTCTAAGATTAATAGTGCAACCTCGGTTTCTGTGGATTCGATCCCTAATATACTTATGAGTTTGTTGTGCACTTACAGTGAATATATTTGGGTTAAAATCTGAGTTTATCATGGAACCCGAAGCACACCCCTTCTTTTTGTACTAACTCACATGATTCCACAAACAGGGCCTTCTTCTCCGACCCAACACTATGTCATTTACCAAATCAAAGACCATCTTCCTCTCCCTTCCTTGGTCCAAACACCAAACCTCTCACATGCTTAATAGATTTCTTAGACTTTTTTTGGTCCTTCTATTTATACCATCCCGATTTTCCATCCATTAATCGAAAGATGATCGGTACCTTTATCACGTTTTGACGCTTCAGTTGTTATCTTCACTTCACTTACAACTCATGTGCCTACTACTTGCGAATGTAAGACATCATTCTCTTTGTTATTATTAACTGGACTTTCTACAATCCCCATCTTATAAGTATCATTCGACCAACACCTCTCTCATGTTCTCTTCAATGTTCCCACAAATATCACATATATTGTCATGTACGTAGTGTGTTAAACACATTAGACATTGGGACAATGTGCTTTACCTGCTTCTCTCCAGCAATCACTCCACTCCTCTTATCCAACCCCATTAGACCATAATTTGTTCTAAACCCCTTCTTCATCTCTTTAAACCTCTCCACATCCATACTATCTTGAGATGGATCTTCACTTGAAAGCAGATTTTTCAAAACCAATCCTCGACTTAGCTTATACTTTTCACAGTTATAGACCGAGTGACCATACAATCCACATTGTTGACATATGTGATTGATTCCTCATATGACATGAAGAATCTCTCCCCATTCACTAGAACCAGACCTTTTAAAGGTTTCTTCAGATGAACCTCCACACAAATGCAAGCAAAACAAGCTCTTTCAAACCGCAAAGTTGTTTCATCGACTCTAAACCCCACACTTTTTTCTATTCCCATCAGAATTGACTTATGGTAAAGCCGGTAGATTAGATAAACGAATCCACACTATCATAGTTTCGATTTCATCAACCACTGGATCGAATTTAGCCGACCACACTTGGACTAGAAGATAGTTCCCAAACATCCTCCAAAGACCTCCCGACACCGCTACAAGGTAATCATTTTCCATATCTAAACGGATCATGAAGAATTTCCTCGGCATGTCTGTTACACATAATCCCCCCTTGGTTTCTATAGCTCTCTTAATTTCCTATTCATCACCGGTAACATGAAGTTCCTCCCAAGCACCTTACATAACAAATTTTTTTTCTGAAGTTGATTCATTTTTTCAGTCACCTTTCTATCAATTGTTACTACTGATTCCCCTTTCTTCTCCACCCGGGGAATCTAATCTCATATGCGCCTGCACAAAGCTTTCTTCCACCAGCTTTTTCGGTATCGGTACTCCACCACCCGGACTTCCCTTCACTCTATCCGCCCAAGAACTTCCCCGGCCTAACTCACTTTCCGGTGGCCTACTAGCATCAACCATGTTTGCATCTTCTTCTTCGCCCAATTTGCTGCATCACCTCCATCGCCACTCATAGAAACCTCATTCTCCGAAACCCTAATCGTCATCGCCCTACATGCATTCGACTTTTTTCTTGTTTACCTATTAGACTATGTACAATGCTATTTTGATTCAACACCCTCTTTTTACATTTTTAACACTCCACATCATCATCTCTCTCATCCACCTATTAATTCAACATTTATTCAACACTTACACCTTACAATGTTTTTGTTTAATAAAATTCAACACTCTACCCCACTACTTTTATTTTATATTTCTTACATTTATAATTTTATGATTTAATATTAACAATAATCATTTACCATTAAATAAAAAAAAACTAAAACAAAAGTAGTCGTCGATCAAACTTTGGTTTGCTGCTACATGGTTTCTCTTGAAGTACTTTCTCTTGCCACGAGATGCATAGACTTAGACTAGAAAGGAATTATTAAAGCTGACATAGACAAAACATAAATTATTGAACACGAATAATTCATGTGCTTTTGCCAATACATCATTCTCCGACCATCCGCTTTGTTGAAGACGTTTAGCATTGTCATAAGCGCCAATCCATTTGCCCAATTTTTGGTTCATGTAGTTGTAATGATTTCTACACGAAACTCCATCACATGGAGGATTAAATGAGCAATGTTCATTACCATAGTCAGCAATTTTACCCCAATATGCTTCACTTTTTTTGTTTTTGCCAACAACGCTGCCTGTTCCAAATTTAATCCACCCACTCAGTAACACCAAATTTTGCTCAGTGGTCCATTTGGGGCTTTTCCGACGAGGACGAGTTGAATCATCAACATTCGGAGTAGCTCCATGTACATCGCCCATGCCACCAAGAGTCACTTGTGTAGAAAATTCAGGAAATTCGGTTGGTCCAACATTCGATGAGATTTCATTACCAGTTGGAGTAGATGAAAGATGAAGCGGTTGTGATAAAAAAGGCATCGATCCATAATATGGACGATAGTTTGGAATAGCCGACGGCATGAAGAAATTTGGTTGAAAACCATAGTTTGGTATGTTTTGAGGTTGAATAAAAGATGGATTTTGAGATTTATAAGAATTGGGATTTGAGTAGTTAAAAGGATAATTAGTGAAATTTTGAGTGTCAAAAGGGTTATTGTTGGGATCCATTGATGATTTTTTTTTCTGTGTCCAAATCAAATGATACGAGTTTCTATTTATAGATTAATTTTTTTATGAATTTTGATATAAAATTTATAAACATAAAAAATTATTTATTATAAAATAAATAAGTACAAATAATTTGGGTGAAAAATATCAAAAATCTCAAGAACCAATAAAAATACAACACCTAACATTATCCTCATATAATTAATATTTAAAATTTTCGAACCAATCTCATGATGACACATGTCATCATAGGACCCACAATCTTAATTCAACACTCATTAAATTCATTCAATAATACCTTCGCCAACTCATCTTCCTTTCAACATTCATCTAACCCACTACATCATTTAAAAGGTTGAATAAATGATTCAACACACCCATTGTAAATTGTTATATAAAATGATTTTGACTCTATATTTCCCTTTTATTATGGTAACTCTCCTAATGTCTTAATAAATAAGTTATTTTCTTTAGTCACCGTTTAATAGATTTATATAATTCGACATTGCACAATAAACAAGTTGTGAATCTTGTGATAATAGATTTGCATTTGAGTTTAATCCAACTAATTTCATGAAACTGAATTTAGACAAAAAAAAAATCCAATATAATTAGGGAAAAATGTCAAAAAAGCTTGAACTTTAACATCTAAGCCATAAAAAACTTCAATGTTTTAGTAAGCCATTTTAGTCTCAAACTTTCTATTATGTCATTTTAATCCTAAGTTATGATCGACCAAATCGAATTAGACTCCAAATTAAGCAATTGTTAATTTATCTTGTCACTGTTACATTTCAGTTTTTTTTCTTTCATTAACAAAGCAAATAAATCTTCGTCACTGATCCAACGATGAGTCCTCTTTTAGCCTCTAATCTCATATAAAAGAAATATGTTTTTCAGTGCTTTCTAGTCTCCTTCCATTGTTGTGTTTCTAATAGGGATTATCGAATTCAGCTCTTAAAATTTATAGCCAAAAGAAACATAACAAGGACTTAATCTTGTAATGCTTGCTGTAGTTTTTTTTTATTTGTCAAGATTAGTGCTAAAGGAGATATTTTTGTAGTTCTTTAGCTAGAGGACAAGTCAAGAAGCTAAAACAGCAGAATATCACAACAAGGAAATAAATGTCGGAATGTATTATTTATTCCAATCTTTTTCTCGTATTGCATGTCATGCTTGCCTCTCCACATAGTAATATAGAATCTCGCTGAATCAATTTCATCTTTAACATTACAGACTGCTATAACAGTCACAATTCTATATTCGTTCCAATCTTTAGTTCATGCTGCGATATTCTTTGTTCTCAAGGAGAAGTTCGGGACTGAGAGTCCAGTTTGGAAGTGGAGCTTGATACTCTTTCTTTGGCGTTGGTGTTCACCCTTCTCTATCCTAGTTGATAGCTGCAGTTTTGTAAATGTTTAGAATTGAGTTTGGTTTAGAAGCAAAGTCTAGTGAGAATTATTGCCAATGCTTAAAAGATACATGAATTAGCCATTGTGGTATGTGTAGAAAGTATCCCTCTCTATCAAGGTTATAAGTGTTGGAAGTGATCAATTCTTCATGTTTTATTATTCTATTATTGTATAGTATATGGTTAAGTAAATAATGATGTGTAAGCTATGATCAAGTCTTGAAGAGGTGCGAAAAAGAATGGCGGTTACACATGCATATGTGTCTTTACGTTGGATTGTCTAGAGACGTGTCTCTTGGTAAACGTATGTCTTGTAAATATATACATTTTTATGTATCTAATAAAAGTGTGGTTTTTAGTTATAAAACTTTAACAATATTACGTTGAGTGTTACGTAAGAAACAAAAGAGAGATCAACAAATAGAGTGTTGTCCGATCCTTAAACTTTGAAGAGTTCAAAGTTCTTACATGGTATCAGAGATGTGGAGGAAACAATGCATCAAACTATTCCAATCTTTAATCGTGAATCTTATGGCTTTTGGAAAATCAAGATGATAACCATCTTGAAAACACGAAAGCTATGGGATGTTACTAAAAATGGAGTTAAAATAAGTTTGCCTTTTGAAAATTCAACGGAGTTAACTATAGAAAGAGATGATCAAATGATGAAAGATATGATGGCCCTTCAAATGCTTCAAAGTGCAGTTTTGGATTCAATATTTCCGAGAATTTCTCCCGCATCAAGCGCAAGAGAAGCTTGGAACACTTTGGAAATGGAGTTCCAAGGAAGTCCACAAGTGAAGATGATTAATCTTCAGACTAAGAAGAGAATATGAGAATCTGGAGATGGAGGAAAGTGAAACCATAAATGATTTCACAACCAAGTTGGTTAACATGAGTAATCAACTAAGAATTCATGGTGAAGATAAGACCGATTACCAATTGGTTCAAAAAGTCCTTATCTCTTTGCCACAAAAGTTTGATAGCATCGTTGCTGTCCTTGAAAAAACATAGGATATATCAACTCTCTCTATGACAGAGATGATAGGTATCTTGAAAGCGCATGAGAAGTGCTTAAGTCTCTGAGAAGAACAAACCAATGAGGGTGCGTTTTATGGAGCAAAGCTTGGTTCGAAAAAAGAAAACAAGCAAGAGAAGAAACACCATGAGAGCACTAATAAGTGGTGTGGTGTGTGCAAAATAAACAATCACAATGAGGTAGATTGTTGGAGAAATGAGGACGAAAGTGTTCCGCATAAGAAAGACGAAAGAAAATGTTATGTGTGTGATAGACCGGGACACATAGCTAGAGATTGTAAACTTAGACGAAGTGAAAGAGCACATCTAAGTTGTGAAGAATCCGAAGATGATGATGAAGATAAATGTCATTTTCTCTTTAGTGCTGTTGAAAAAGAAGAAGACGCTTCAACAATTGGTGAAGAGAAATGGTTGGTGGATAGCAAATCACAACAAGGTATGAAGTCTTATGAGAAGAGCTAGGCGTAATGATGAAGTCATGATCAAGGAAGAATGTTGGAAGTGATCAAGTCTTCATGTTTTATTATTCTATTATTGTATAGTATATGGTTAAGTAAATAATTATGTGTAAGCTATGATCAAGTCTGGAAGAGGTACGAATAGAATGGCGGTTACACATGAGTATGTGTCTTTACGTTGGATTGTCTAGAGACATGTCTCTTGGTAAAAATGTGTCTTGTAAACATATATATATATATATATATATATATATATATACAATTTTTATGTATCTAATAAAAGTGTGGTTTTCAGTTATAAAACTCTAACAATATTACGTTGAGTATTACGTAAGAAACAAAAGAGAGATCAACAAACAAAGTGTTGTCCGATCCTTAAACTTTGAAGAGTTCAAAGTTCTTACAATAAACAATTAAGTGGGAAGGATGACATTGACTAATGTTTCCCATAGTAGAATGTCATTGTTTACACCAAAATTTGTCCGAAATAGATTCTGTTTCTTAGTTTAATGGGTAACAATTTTTGTACCTGTTCATCATGACCACGAGCGCTTCGTAGATATACCTGCAACAAGTAATGTTGTTGTCTTCTAAAGCATGAATCTATGATTTACTTCTTCACAAGTCATGCTTCTTTTTCCAAAGCCAGAGCTCTTAGGTGAGTGACGTGAGTCTATGAAATTGATGAAAAATGCATCATCAAGTTCGGCTAACGAATAATGCGAGAAAGAGGATTCATCGTTAGATCAGTGAAGAAAATTTATTGGCTACCTTAATAAAAAAAACTGAATTTTAACGGTGTTATAGATAAATGAAGAGTTGACTAATTTGAAGTTTAATTCGGTGTGGTCAATCATAATTTAGAATTAAAATGACATATTGTAAAAAGTTTGAGATTAACATGGTTTACTAAAAAATTGAAAACATGAAAGTTTTTAGGTTTTTTTTTTTTTTTAATTTTCCCAATATAATTATATCTAAACCCATACTTGGCTTTCCTTTCTTTTTTTTAACGACAAAATATTTATTTAAACAAGATCATCGTTTACATGTATGTATAATTCTATCGGGCATACATTATGAATTGAAAACTCTATGCTGTCATTTAAGGCTAACTTGGCCAAGTAAGACGACTGTTACCAATAATTTGTTCTCCAGTATTCGTTTGGAGGCACATGATACGATTATGGGCCCGCCAGTTTTTAGTGATAGCATGAAAAATTTTGGTATTAAAATCTCTTGTCTTAAGCCACTTATTTTGACTCTTAAGCCGCCAATATTCATCCTCACTACGATAAGTGTATGATAATTCCTTTTGTAATATGGCAATTTGGTTAGTGGAAACCAAGGGATTACGCAAGGCTTCATCTATTGTATTCCAAAGAATACCAATTTGGTGTGCAGAGTTGTGATTATTAGATGATCACCAAGAAGAAATTTCCCGACGATATTTCTTAATGCGTGTTATAACAGAAGCACCCTCATGTACATTTTTCCAACCAGTCGATATAGTTTCCGAAAAACCAGCCATTTGTACAAACCGGCCATCATAGCGGAACTGTTTTTGGGCCGAGTCAATACTCCGACGAATCCGCACAATCGCTGGACGCTGGTCCGATTTAACCATATCAAGATAAGTTGTAGTCGATGTTGGATACATTGCTGCCCATTCTTTATTACTAAAAACACTATCGAGCCAAATCTCAATAGTTTACGAACGTCACTTTCCAACCCAAGTCATATTATTACCGAGGAACGGTATATCTGTTAAGCCGCATACCCGAACCATATTTTGGAAATCGACTAAGCTCCATGGTTGATGAGGATGTCCTCCTCAGGTTTCAGATGGAGATAAAATTTCATTAAAATCTCCATTAAGTAGCCACAGTCCATTCCTTGTTAAAGCAATTCTTTGTAATTGTTCCCATAAGACGGTTTGGATGACCATAAACAAAAGAATAATAGAAGTAACCCTCATTAGAAGAAACTTTACAATCGATCATTCAGCAATCCATAGAAAGAACTGACCCCCTGACATTACTATTCCATAATAAAGCTAACCCCCCCCCCCTATTCCTAAAGGTGAAACACATTTAACTGAATCAAAATGTAGTCTTGACGCCACATCACGAACTACATCATCTGAATTTTTTATCTCCACCAAAAAAGAATATATCTAAAGAATAATGCCGAATTATTCTTGTAAGGCGCCGAACTACCATAGACTCTTTTAAACCACGACAGTTCTAAAAGGCCGTATTCATGACGCATATGGTGGATTTGGTTCCACCGAGCCCTTTCCTTTTGGATTTGGGTTGTTGTCTTCATTAATTGGACCTAAATTGGTATATAGGCCTGCTTCCAATGTCTGTGAAGCCCAGTACCACACGCCATAGGTGTCTGTCACTAAACGACGTCATTTAACGGAGATCTCATGTCTGTCTTCATCATCGATAATTTGATGAAATCGTGTCTTGCCGCCGTTGGAAGAAGAAAGTGAGAAGTCGAAGGGGCACTGGCAGCCTCATCAGTAAGGCGGTGCTTCTTAGACATGGTTGGGCTCGGCGGCGGAGTAGGAGTTGGCGGTGCATGGGATGGTGATGAACCAACAACCGGCGACAGAACCGGATCTGCATTAGGGGCCTCATCAGCATATTCTTTAGGGTCGGAATCATCACCATTGGAGTGAGGAGGATCTAGACTTGTTGCGTTATCAACAGTAAAATCATATTGTTCATGAGTCATCAATCCACAAGAGTAACAAAAGTTCTTCAGGTTCTCATTTTGTAATTTCAGAATTACAGCTTCAGTACCAAAGTAAAACACCCTCTGGAATTGTAATGGCATATCGATCTTACACATGAGTTTAACACGCACAAAGCTTGAAGCATGGCGATTATCAGTGGTGAAACCGGTCTCCAAGAAGTGGCCCAAGTTATGACCAATTCTAGTCACCATTTCAGCGGTTAAGAATTGCATTGGAATCCCTTGGATTTGAACCCAAAAAGCAATTGATTTCAGGTCTTCATCCTCTTTGTATGGGAACCACTTATGAGTGGTTATCATCCAGTCATTAAAGGTCCAAGGCCCCTTCGAAGAACACCTTGCAACGTTTCATCTATTGGGAAGAGGAATTGCAGTTTGGAGTTATCAATAACTCGTCCAGAAACAATGTCTTCAACTCTCCAAATCCGAGGTAGAGTGATATTACTCGGTTTTAATGCATTATAGTGGGCATTTATGTCTGCTATTCTGCATTATTCCGAGTGTTTTCCTTGCAAATTGGTATATTTCAGGATTTCTAGGTGTTCGGGTCGTTTCAGAGCTTAAAGGAATATTTCAGGACATTTTAGAGTATTTCAGAAGTTTGAGAAGAATGACTAAGTGAAGAAATGATTTGCACGATCGGGAAAATGTTCCTGGAATGTTTCGGCAAAACTGATCGATCAAGCAAAGAATGAAGGATCGAGCAATAAGGCAATATGCCCGATTGGGCAGATGTAGGTTTATTAGGCAGATCACCCGAGCAGAACCTGAATTTTCCAATTTTGCAAAAAAGTCCTCTATTCCTATCCAAACTTCCATATTTTAGATTTTTACTTTTTAGAACTATAAAAGCCTCTTAGCTTAGTTTTTATTCCACACCTTTTACTTTTGCAATTTTAAGAGCTTTTACTGGGAGAAGTATTCCTGAACCTTGTATTTGGAGAAGAAATTCTGAACCCTCTTTTTAATATATCTATTTTATTGTTTTCAATCATGTGTTCTATTCAGAAATTGATTTGTGTTTGCTTTGATATGTCTGAGTAGTTCACTAGTTAGGTTTTAAGGTTTTTCCTATGGGAAAACGGGTTTGAATGTTAGGTTTAACATTGTAGGATTGAATTTGTTTGTTCTTAGTCTAAATTTGTTCTTAATGCATGAATTAGCTTGATCACCTAGTTCATGATTATAGGTTGATAAATACAAAGGGATTTGATTTAGAAACATGACCTAATTTAGATGAATAAGTGTTTAAACTTGCGGGAGTCTTGTTTTAATTCTTATGAACAATTATATTGAATCTGATTTTTAATGCATGATTGAATTGCTTTAAAGACGGCGGGAGTTTGTCTCTGGCAATTCGATCATAGAGTTTAATACTCCGGGAGGAGATTATTCCACATTCGTTTTCATGTTGAGAACTATTTTCAATCTAAATCATGCATGTTAACTTGACTTTAAACTTGAATACCTACGGATTTCCCTAATGCCTAGCGTTTTTATATTATAAGTTTTCAACCATATTTATTTACTGTTTTGAATTCGAGACACAATCTATTATTATCTCTTTAGCTAGATTTGAAGTTAAAACTGAACGTGCATTTTCTGGTCTCTATGGATTCGATACCTTTGCTATACTACTTTGAATTGTTCTCTGCAGTATTAGTTTTAGGATTAAATTTTATCCGAATTTTGGCGCCGTTGCCGGGGAATAATTGTGCCTTTCTAGTTTTTAATTAGAATCTCGTCTAAAGTTTTTAGTTTTCAGTACTAATCTCGTTCTTCTTTCCTTGTCTTTGTCTTACAGGTGTATGAACATAAGATCTGACAAATCCTCTGAACTACTAAACCTCAGTAACTCGGAACTTGCAAGGCTAGAACGCTCACACCGGAAAGCAAAGAAAGACGCTAGCTCATCCAATTCAATGGCTGATATTGCCCATCAACTCAATCCGGTCGATCCCGAAGGTCAACACGATCCACCTGTTATGGGGCT
>OVBE01009520.1:0-15956 GCA_900406425.1 Iberis pinnata | reverse complement strand
ACCTAAGTACCTAACATACATCATACAATGAGCTAACCCCTAGACAGTAGCAACATAAGCAACCAATTCTAATTCCTTGGCAATTACTTTTCCAGCAAAGCAGTCCCGGACTAAACTTCCGTCATTGACAGTAACTACTAAGCAGGCATGAACAACAACTACTATAGTCAATAAGCTTCCCAAACAACTAATGCCTTAGAAGGAGAAAATGAATCTCTGAAATCACTTAGTTCTGGCCACCTTCAGCGACTCACCTTCCGGTGTTGAAGGGCCTAACGGCAGGTTTTCAGTCCCTCCCGGGTAGAAATACATTCAGCATTACGAGCAGGTGAAACAANACAACAACTACTATAGTCAATAAGCTTCCCAAACAACTAATGCCTTAGAAGGAGAAAATGAATCTCTGAAATCACTTAGTTCTGGCCACCTTCAGCGACTCACCTTCCGGTGTTGAAGGGCCTAACGGCAGGTTTTCAGTCCCTCCCGGGTAGAAATACATTCAGCATTACGAGCAGGTGAAACAAAAGGGATCTAAAGACAAAAAACTTAGGTACTAAGGTGAACCCAGAACATCAACCCTAGTCTACCCCTTCCTCATGAACTTAGTGGACTACTTACTACTCATGGGAGTAGAAGCAGAGAAAACATAAAACATAACCTTAAGACTAAACATGCAGATCTAAGCTTGAACAAATGAAGAACAACAAGAACACACACCCATAAATGAAGAACAACAATGAAACAGTAAAAAATAGATGAAGAACAAACTTAAAACAGGAGATTAAAAGCTTAAAACGAAAATAGCAAGCACCACCTAAACAACAACCCAAAGCTAAGCAAGAAAGTAAAGGAAAAACAGTAGAGATTAACTTAAAACTTGAAATAAATCTTGTTTTTAAACCAAGAACATGAAGAAAAACAAAGAAAATAAAAACCTAAGACTAAAACCTAAAAAGGAAAGAAAATTAATCTTGTTGCAAATGGAGGCGAATTAGGGCTTTTATAGTGTTGAGAGAAAATCCCTAATTCGCCCTAAAGACAAAAATATAATAATTGTCTTGGATCTTGGGCCTTGGTTCAGGTGCTATCCGGATTTGAGTTGGTCGGGTCGGAATGTGTTTGACTTTGAGTTGGTAAGTGCGTGATCGATCTGAGCTGGGGACGCTTGAACGAGATCGATCCAGCTTGAGTTGCATCTGAGAGTGGGATCGATCCAGTTTGAGTACATGAGATCGATCCAGACAAGTGTGGGATCGATCCGGTTTGAGTGCAAGACCGATCATGCCTTGCTTCGTTCTTAGTCTTGCTTCAATTCGATGCACTTCCTTAGCTTCGTCTGAGACTTCACAAATTTCCTTGAAATAGAGAGAGAGAGAGAGAGAGAGAGAGAGAGAGAGAGAGAGAGAGATCCAGGTAAGGGTGGAGATCGATCCATGCTGATATAGGATCGATCTGAGATCGATCTGAAGTGTTGCTGGGATTGATATGAGATCGATATGGATGTTGTAGTGTGAAGCCAGGTGAGATCGATCCAGACAAAGGGTGAGATCGATCCGAGAAGAGGCTAAGATCGATCCAGGTTTGATCTTGAGGTAGATCCAGTCCATTCCATGCTATGTGCTGCTTTTCTGAAATCTCACAAATCCTTCCCGAAAACTCCTGAAAGTTCTGAAAAATCTCCAAAATGCGTGTATATGCAAATTCTAATGCAAAAGTCCTATAAATCATAAAATTACTAAAATCAACTATAAATGTGATGTATGCATGCTTTTAGACCTTAGAATTGATTCAAATTGATATGTAAAATCCATGAAAATTCAGAGTCATCAGTGGCTCATCCCAAAATCGGAATGCCTCTTTTTCACGTCCTTAATGGGAATTATTACCTTTTCAGTACCGTTGAAAACTTCCAGGGTCCTACGACTTCATCGCATGGTTGGACGGATATACTTGCAGGGTTGGACCTTCTTAATCTGAAACTAGGATGGGCAGTGGAAACAGTGAAAACATTAAAAAAATTTGGGAAGACTTCTAGCTCAACACGGAAAATGAAAGTGTCCCTTTTGGACCAATTGCGGCGACTAACTATGTGCTCTTGGTATCTTCTCTAATCTTACTAGAGAAAAGGGAGTGGGATAGGAGAAAATATTTAAACGTCATGCCCAATTTAGAAGCATAGATATTAAGCATTAAACTGAGCAAGCATTAATCTAAGGATAAAAAGACCTGGCTAGATACATTCTCTGGAACTTATTCTTCAAAACCAGGATATGCAGCAGAAATGGTAAACTCCTTAAATAATGCCACAAACGACTATAAATTGGATTGCATATATTTGAAAACTTTATATCCCTAACATGTTGAAAATATTCTTTTGGAAAGCTCTCAGAGGCGCTCTTGCATTGAATGCTGGCTTCGAAAGACGTGGAATTCCTGCATCTCCAATATGTCCACGATGTGGAGAATGCAATTCAATTAGTCATTTATTTTTGATATTTTGAAAAGAAAGTTTGGAATGCAACTCCCTTCTCGGTGTCCCTTTCTTTGACTGGTAATGCCAGTTTGTAAACAACCTGGCCCTTTATCAAGAATCTCCATAGGCTACCACCAATAGACATTAGCTCATGATCACTTTCGGCATGGATCATTTGGATGCTATGGACAACAAAAAATCAACATATCTTCAAGAACCGCCTTTTCACAATTGAAGAATTAATCACGAAGGCTATAAAATAGAAAAGGAATGGAGTACTTCACAACTCCAAGAAGAAATTCAGAGGAAGGCAGACCCTTAGAACACCAATAATATTCTGCCATGCATTGACATTCCCTATAGGGGATTATGGTGTAATGTGAACGTAGCGTGGCACTCTGACTTACAATCAGCAGGTCTCGGGTGGTGCTTTAATTATCCCCATGCTCCAAAGACTTCCGCTTCAACTTACTCTCAATTGGTAAAGTGGTACTTTTCCCATTTGTCCTAGAACTATCCCATTTGTCATCATAAAGTGGTACTTTTCCCAGTTGAACACCAAGTGTTTCTCTTTACATCTCTGTAGAACCCTACACAAAATAGCTAGGCAGACATCAAAGGAAGATCCATGGACAAAGAAATTGTCCATGAATACTTCCATGATGTCTTCAATTAAATAAGTAAAAATACACATCATGCTTCTCTAAAAAGTGGTTGGGGTATTGCACAGTCCAAAAGGCATCATGCGATGTGCATAAATACCAATTGGACATGTGAATGTCGTCTTCTCCTGGCCATCTGGGTGAATGGGAATTTGAAAGAGACCTGAATAACCATCTAAGAAATAGTAGTAAAGGTGATTAGCTAATCTCTCAAACATCTGGTCAATATAAGGTAATGGAAAATAATTTTTGCGAGTAGCAGTATTCAATTTCGTATAATCAATGCACATTCTATGACCTGTAACAGTTCTAGTTGGAATCAACTTATCCTTATCATTTTTAACAACTATTATAAACCCTTTTTAAGAACTACATACACATGACTAACCCAATTACTATATGAAATACGGTAAATAATTCCTACATCTAGAAGTTTCATTATCTCTTTCTTAATAACAATTTTCAAATTAGGATTTAAATGCCTATGATGTTCTATAAAAGTCTTCGATTCATCTTCTAAATGTATCCTATGCATGCAGAAATCTAGTGAAATCCCTATGGTATCATCTAAAGTGTAACCTAGAGCTCTACAATACTTTCTCAATTGACATACAAACAAAGCAGTCTCTACATTGTTCAAATCAACATTCACAATCACATGGTATGTAGAATTAGGACCTAGACACGCTTACCTGAGCCCTTTTGGGAGGGTTTTAAGTTCCAGTTTGGAGCTTTCACCTCGCTCCATGGATCATCAATAGGTGCAGAGTACAGTTTAGGTGGAGACTTGGCAGCTGCCTCTACTAATGCCACATAATCGGTCATCTCTTCAGTTCTCCTACTAGAGTCAAGCATCTTGGTAAAACTTGAGACTTCATCACTAAGAGAAACATGTTCATTAGTAGCATTAGTCAATGCAATCTCTAAAGGGTCATCAAAAAAGAAAGTCATCAGATACTCCCTCAACATCCTCTGTAATAGTATCAACCCCAAAAAGACTTGGCATCAAGAGATGATTTCTTCATAACATCTTGCAAGTTAAACTTCATCACAATGTCTCCAAAGTAAATATCGATCTTGCCTTTCTTCAGATCAATGATAGGACCAGCTGTAGCCAAGAAGGGTCTTCCTAAAATCATAGGATCTTTGGGTTCTTCTCCAAGTTCCAAAATCACGAAATCTGTTGGTATAAAAGCTATCCCAATCTTCACAGGTATGTTCTCAAGAACTCTGCTGGCATACATCATAGAACGGTCAGCAATAACCAATGAGATCTTTGTTCCCTTGATATATGTCATTCCTAACCTCTTAGCCACTGAGAAAGGCATCAGTGTCATGCTTGAACCTAAATCGCAGAGAGATCTGGCAAAAGAAATGTCTCCAATCTCTACCGATAGCACTAAGCTTCCAGGCTCGCCGAGCTTCTTAGGCATTCAGTTCTGTAAAATAAAACTGCATTCCTCTGTAACAATCATCGCTCCTTCTTCCAAAGTAAGCTTGCTGGTGACCATGCTCTTGACATATTTCTTCAGTGATGAGATCATTTGGCATGCATCAGAGAATGGAAGTCGAACATTGAGGTCAATAATCATCTCTTTTCAGTTTGCATCTTCAAGCTCTTTCATGGATTTCTTAGGTTTAACTCGATAAGCGGCCTTCGTTTTGTAGATACGATTCGATATGGGAATCCTAGTAATTGGTGGACCGATCGATTTGAAGTGTCAAACCGGCCAAAATCCTTTGGACCAATTGATCCATCTTGGACCCATCAGTCTATGCTCTCTAGTTTTTCCAGAATCTTTGAATCGATTGATCCGGGGTGGACCGATCGATCTGGGGGTGGCCAGAGCATCTTGGATTGATCGATCTAGGCTGGATCGATCAGTCTGTCCATTCTGCATCTTTTTTCCAAACATGCACTTTTTTGAATAACTTACAGTTCTACATCTTCTTCATATTCATCAATATCTTCAACTAGACCTTCAACAACATGTTTTTTACCCTTAGCAGATGGTAAAGTTTTGCCACTTCTCAATGTGATTGCATTCACATACTCTTGATTCTTGGGATTAGTATCATATTTCCCTGGTAGAAACCCATTTGGTCTCTTTACAGCTTCAATAGTTTGAGCAACTTAAGTATCAAGATGCTTCATATGTATAGATAGGGCCTCAAACTTATGGTTTCACTCAATGACTTATCTTTGAGACTGTTGTTGTCCTTCCAAGACTTGTTTGAGCATCATTTCCATAGTATTTAGTTGTTGAACTTGAGGTGGAGGTGCTTATTGAAAGGCAAGCTGAGAGGTCTTTTGTAAACCGCCTGAATTAGAGTTCTGAAAGTTCTGTTTTGGTTTCCTTTGAAACCACCACCTCTTGATTTTTGACCAAATTGTTTGCCAGAGTTTTGCATGAAAGGCTTCTATCGAGTTGGGTAAACTTGATCATGAGGATTATCCATATTGTTACTTCTCCAAGAGAGATTTGGGTGATTCTTGTTGAAATCTGGATTGTACCTTGATTGTACACCCTCTGAACTTGACTGTTGATGTAACTCACTTCTTCCTCATACACGTCATTTTCTTGCTCTTAGAAAGAAAAACAAGTAGCTTTTGCATCGTTAGCAAAACTGACATGTTTATGGTTTTGATTCTTGAGAAGTTGAGTAAGCAGCCTTTTGATCTCTATAAATTGTCCTTTCACTTCTGAGAGTTCAAAGTTATCAGAAGTAGTTTCCCTAGCTCTTCTATCAAAGTCTGGGCAATGATTGTGTATGATAATAGCTAGGTTCTCTATTAACTGATAAGCATATGGTACATCTTTAGTCATGAAATCACAATCACTTGTTGTATCTAAGAAAAACTTATGATCTATTCCTCTGTAGAAAGTGTTGAGGAGACTTACATCGGAGAAATCATGACGTAGGCAGTCATGAAGATTCTCTTTGAATCTTTCCCAGGCTTCATAGAATGATGGTACCAGACTTTGCTGAAATCCAGAGATCTTGTTTCGCAATTAGTTGGTCCTGGTAGTGGTGAAGAAGTGACTGAGGAACTTGGCTCTGCAATCATCCCACGTTACAATAGAACTAATATGTAAGGATTTCAACCACCTAAGTGAGCTCTCAATTAGATAGTATCAGAAGAGTTTGCAATGCATGAAATCCCTTGATACTATATTGAGTTGGGTAGTGCTGTAAATATCCTTGAAGTTATAGATGTGGTCCATGGGGGTGCTCAGGGGGTGAACCATAAAATTGGTTTTGGCGAAGTATTTGGACGAGTTGAATAGGGAATCGGTACTCCTGGCGTTGAGGTTGTCAGGGTTGGATAACATTCATGTTAGCAAAGAACGCTTCAGGGTTATTGTAATAACTGACCAAACGGTGATTTTGAGGTGGACGCCGGTTGGAAAATCCATTCGGATCACCCATCAAGATGAAATTTTGTGCATCGACATTTCCAGCTCCTAGATTTACTTGTGGCAATTGATTGCCGTTATTACCTCCTAGTTATCCCGGTGGCACTTAATTGTTGTTAGCACACCCCCCCCCACTGGATTGATTATCAATTGATTGAGTCCAGGGGGAGGTAGGTTGTGTGGACCATCGAGATCGACCATATCATTTTGTTGAACGTTGTCAGCCATTGAATTTGATGAGTTTGCTTTCTTATTTTCTTTCGGGTTTAAACATTCTAATTTTTCGAGTTCTCCGTTACTGAGGTTGAGCAATTCAGTTGATTTGTTAGATCGTCTGGTCATGTACCTGTAAAAAAAATCAAGAAAATAATGATATGAAAACTGTAAAAATTAAAATCTTAAACTAGCCTCTAAAGAAAACTTACAAGGTGTTGTATTAGTCCCCGGCAACGGCGCCAAAATTCAGATAGGTATAGAATTTGGTCCTAAATCTAACTGCATATAACATATTAATGTAATATATATTATGGTCGAATCCACAGAGACCAAACATCACGACTTTAAGTTTTAATATAAAAATCAAGCTAAGACATGAATAAAAGTGATTGTAACTAGAATAAAGCAAATAACAATAAATTAAAACGAAGGTAAATCAATAATAAGAAAATCTAGGAACTATGCAATCCACATGTAATCAGGTTTAAATGTCATATTACCATGCAGAGATTTTTTTCAAAAATATTTCTCAACTCAAAAGACAGTGCTAGACTAATCCTCTCCCGAATTATTAGATCCATATGTTTGAATTGCTAAAGACAAACTCTCGCCATATTTAGATAATTCAAACATGCATTATAGTTCAGAT
This sequence comes from Iberis pinnata, assembly GCA_900406425.1. Lineage (NCBI taxonomy): Eukaryota > Viridiplantae > Streptophyta > Magnoliopsida > Brassicales > Brassicaceae > Iberis > Iberis pinnata. The sequence continues at coordinate 8,537 of OVBE01009520.1, read as the reverse complement.
TTTATAAGTTCATAAATCCCAAAGTCAATACTCGCGCAAGCAAAAACATTTACTCATCTAGATTATGTCTGATTTCTAAACCAAATCTCTTTATATTTATTAATTTTAGTGAACTAGTGAGCTACTATAATTCATGCATTACGACCAAATCCTGACTGAGAACCTAACAAATTCAATCCCCTTTGATAAATATAACCTTCAAATCTGGTTTCCTTAGAAAACCCTAAAATATAACATGTGAACTACTCATTCATTGCAAAGCATACACAATTCAATATAAAAAAGAACACATAATTGCAATAGAACAAAATAAATATTATTAAAGCAAAGATCATAGTTTATAATTTCTCCTCCAAATACAGGCTTCGGAATTTGTTTCTCTATAAAAACTCTGAAGTCGTAAAGCATAAAAAGAATAATCTTCAAATTTTCTCGCAGGCATGATCGACCGATCGGTCCAGGCCTAGACCGATCAGTTTGGATTCTCCGGGCACGTGTGCACCGATCAGTCTGAAGCTGGACTGATCGATCTAGCTTGTCTATGACTTTATTTTTCCAGATTGATCAATCCGAGACCGAATTGACCTCTTCATTCTTCATTTAGCCAACTTCCATCCAAATGTGCAGAAAATCATCACTATAAGTCAAAATCAACCCGATCACCTATAAGCGTGAAAATATGCTAAAACTGCAAGAAAAAGGGTTAGACTAATGCATAATAGCATACATAAATGTCTACTAAAATATATTAAAACCGAGTAATATAATAAAGCAATTAATCTTGGCCATTCACTCAGTGGATCCACATGCTAGCATCTATTGTTACTAAAATTTTGGAGCTTACCTCCGGTTTCCGCATGTGTTTATTTAAATTCTCTCCTAGACATTTTAATGAGGAGGCAGATGAATTAGCTAAACAAGCTTTGAGTGATATAGCTCAGAGTAGACTATTTTATCTATTGACTTTCTAAATGAATGAAATATTTTGTGGATCAAAAAATAAAATACTAATAATATTATTAATATTATAACATATTGTATGAAAATGATTTTATACGGGTATCTGGATAATTATTTTAACCTTACTTTTATGTGACTTATACCCATTTTGAAAAATTTAAACCAAAATGGATAATTATCAATATCCATACTCAATTTTTTCATAAATATGGGTCGATATGTGTTGTTACCTGTTGCAAAATAGACATGCCTAACAAACACGATACGAAAGATACAATGTGACAATTGGTTTTAAAGAAAGATATTTTATTTTACGTGTTGTGAAGGGCCATGTTTCAGTAGCAAACATGACAGCATAATGGGTCATACAATAAAACGACGATAACATAAACTTTGTATTGGTAAGAAAATCAAACAAAATTTAGACTTATTACCAATTTGCATGTGTTTCGTATATAAAATTGTTCTATATGTCTCTTTTACTCAGTCTCATATGGACAAAATTCAATTTCTTGAATCATAGAACATGAAATAACATGAACCAGATCATGATATATAGTTTCACTGGCAAATACGATGATGACATGGAATAATACAAAGATCATACATACCTTTGTACAATTAAACATAGCTTTTACGGAATCCAAGCAAGTTGGAAAAACTTGAATTGGAAACTTGTCAAGATGTACCAGTTAGAAGTCTATCGCCAATTGGTTTTAAATTAAAATTATACTATTTTAACATATGACATCAAAACCTGATTCGATCTACGGTCCAATGTAAATGCTCATGCCACTCTTTTCTAAAACACCCAAATAAATGACTAACGTAATTTAGTATCATGGGAAAGTGTATTAGAGATATAATATCTCATATCGAAAACATAAATGTATATAGAATAATATATTAAATAAATTAGGTAATTTACTAATCATTAATTGGATTTACGTTAGAAATCCATAATTCTAATAGTATCAATTGTCGAAAATTCGTTACATTTTCACGCAACATTGTCAGTATTATTTCAGTAAATCCACAAACTATTCTGTAGGAAAATTGTTCAGAACACCACAAAATTTAATAAAAAGAAACTTCCTAAATAAATATTGTTTAGATGGATTTTCGATGATTTAGAATTTTGACCAGACCAAAATCCATTGAAAATTCGATGTAAGAACCAAATTTACAACAAAATCCTTGTTATATATACACTCAACTAAACCGGTGTTTCTATAGCCACGCACCATATAGAGTGATAATATTACTCAATTGCCAGTCTAATGCAGAAAGGTTCAGCTCTTATTTACAGTAGTAAGATACTTGTGAAGACTTTTGGACGTCCTCTATACTTCAAATCCACCATTGTGGGCAAAACCACACCTTATGAGAAATCTTCCATTGTTCCTCGTCGTTCCGCAAACTATCAACCTTCTCTATGGGACCATAGCAATCTCCTCTTGATCGAGAATAACTATGCGGTATGTTAGAGTTCTTTTTATATTTGCTGATCTTGAATTTAAACAGAGTAAACACGAACTTGCACCAAACATAAGTATATAGCAAGCAGAAAACCATATGTTTGTATATCATTGATTTGAGTAATATNTTGCTGATCTTGAATTTAAACAGAGTAAACACGAACTTGCACCAAACATAAGTATATAAGTATATAGCAAGCAGAAAACCATATGTTTGTATATCATTGATTTGAGTAATATATATATATATATATATTCATATCTATATCTATGTGTATATTCAGAAAGGTCCAAGTGTGCAAGAAAATAGAGATTTGTTGAGAGAAAAGGTGAGAAAAATGCTTCATGATGGTGCGAAGAAGAAGACTCATGTTGACCAATTAGAGCTTATTGATGATCTACATAAACTTGGGGTTTCTTACCATTTTGAAATGGAAATTGTAAATACTTTAAAAATCCTTTATCGAAAAAATAAAACAAAAATGAGGGAATGTGATAATATGGAGAAAGGTCTACATGCCACTGCACTTGAATTCCGACTTTATAGACAATATGGTTTTCACGTTTCAGAAGGTAAACACATCATCACTTTTATATTTTAAATCCTTTTGCACAAAAAAATATATGCTAATGTTGCATTCTTGTTGGATATAAATTTGATGAATTCCACAAATTACCTCATAAATAATTTTCTTTTAAAAATAACATAAACATACAAATAATTTTAAGAATTAAATTAAAAAATTTCAGATTAGATTTACAACTAGTCTGAATCTTTGAAAGTTTTAGATTTAAACTTGGAAGTTCAGTGTAACACCCCGATTTATAGAAGAATGATGGTGCATTACGAAAATTTAGGAGAATTAATTTTCCTATTATGTCATCAAAGTGCACATATCTTTTCGGTCACCGCTTCCGAGAGAACTCCACAGTTAGGCGTTATTATGTTGGAGCAATCTAAGGATGGATGACCTTCCGCGAAGTCATTTATGGAATTTTCCGTGTGAGAAAAAAACATGGAGAAAAATCGCGTGGTGATCTATAGGGCTAGCAAACAAGTATTTAAAGCCTCTTGTAGTAGCAAACCTGACCGTCAGATAATAATGGAGACATGGGCCGAGAGAGCCACTAACTACATGCTGGAGCGGTCAGTGGGATGTTACAAGTGGTATCAGAGTCGTTTTTCACTACTGTCCTGACCTGGAGGGCCGGTCTTGGTCGCAACGAGGGCATTACGCTCTGTGAGTGGGGATGAATATAACTCCCCGGTTTATAGAAAAATTGTCTATCTATGTCACAAAAGCGCGCTTATCTTTTTGGTCAATGGTCCTAAGAGAACTTCAAAATTAAATCTGCTTATGCTAGAGCAATTTAAGGATGGGTGACCTTCTGGAAAGTGATAGACTTATAATTTAAACCTAAAACTACACTGCATAAATAAATCACTGTAGCACAGTAAAATGGTCGAATCCTCAGAGACCAGACAACACAACTCTTAGTTGAATCTCAAATCAAGTTAAGACAAAATAATAAGATTAATGTAACATAATTAAAGCAGTAATTAAAATAAACGGTTGTAAACAATAAACTAAAAACGAAAAGTAATAGGCAATCCACATGTAGTCACGTTTAAAAGTCAGGTTATCATGCAAGGATTTCGTTTGAAAATAGTTCTCAACTCAAAAGACAAAAATTAGATTAATCTCCTCCCGAAGTATAAATCCCTATGTTCAAATTACTAAAGAAAAACTTCCGCCGTATTCTGATAATTCAAACATGCATTACAATTTAGATTTGATAAGTTTATAAACCCCTAAGACAATACTCGCGCAAGCTAATGAATTTACTCCACTAGATTAGGTCAGATTTCTAAACTAAATCCCTTTGTATTTAGCAACCTAAAAGAATTAGGTGATCAAGCTAATTCATGCATTAAGTACAAATCTAGACTGAGAACCTAACAAATTCAATCCCTTATTGAATAACCCTTACAATCAAACCTGATTTTCCAGGAAAGCCTAACTAATGAACTACTCAGACGGTGCAAAGAAAAAGCAACAAATAATCAGAGAAGAATACATAATTAAATAACTAAAATAGATATTATAAATCAAGATGAGAGTTCATAATTCTTCTCCAAAAATACAGGTTCGAAATTCGTTTCTCTGTAAAAACTTAAAAGTTTCTAAGCGTAAAAAGAAAATAATGGAAGTCACAAGGCTTATATAGTTTTGGAATAAGGGAAAAAACTAAAAACTTGATAAAAGATAGGCTTGAGGACCAAAAGTGAAAATATAGAAAATCTTCATTTTTCTTCGGATAAAGGGAGCGATCGATCTCTTTTAAAAACTGCTCGATCCTTTTTTCAGGTGCACAATCGAGCTCACCTTTCGAAACATTCCAAGAGCATTTTTCCAGTCGATCCCTTAAGGGATCGATCGATCTCTTCGCAAAAGAGCTTCTTCTTCGTGTAAAGTGGACGATCGATCTCTTCATTCTGTCACACATAGCTGAATTCTTCTGATTTGCTGTGAAATGCATCATTTTGCTCCAACGACCCGAACTCCTAGAATCTTGAAAAATATACCAAATTTTCAAGGAAAACGTTTGGAATAATGCAGAATAGCAGACATAAATGCCTACTATAATGCATTAAAACCAAGTAATATCAAGTTGTCATTTTTCGGAATTAGGCAAGTGAGAACAAAACATGATGAAATATCGTATGGTGATTGCAAGGCCAACAAACAAGGTTTTAAAGTCTCTCAGAGTAACACTCGTGACCGTCAGGTAGTAGTGGGGCCATAGGCTGAGAGAACCTGGAACCACATGCGATAGCGGTTAGGGATGTTATATTTAGGATTTAAATTAAAAAAATTAAATTATTTTAATTTTGTGGTGTTTTTGAAACAAGAACTTTTTAGGTATTTTTGATTTATCATATAAATTTTGCCTTTTTATAGCTAACGAAATTGGTTATTAATCACAGATATATTCGATATTTTCATGGAAAATTATGGGAAGTATAAGAGTGACGATATAGATGGTCTCATATCTCTATATGAAGCTTCATATCTTTCGACAAAATCAGATACTAAACTGCAAAAACTCATTAGAACTTTTGCTATAAAACAACTTAGAGACTTAGTTGATTCTCATGGTGATGTTGGGGAGATGGTGGTCCAAGCATTAGATATGCCCTACCATTGGCGAATGAGAAGACTAGCCACAAGATGGTACATAGATGTTTATGAAAAGAGACCTAACAAGAACCCTGCCTTAGTTGAATTCGCAAAGATCGATTTCAATATTGTACAAGCTGTTCATCAAGAAGAACTCAAATATGTTTCCAGGTAACATTTAAGTTTTTATAAGTCATATAGCAATCTCACATTTGTTTAAAATTCACTATTAAAATGACATAATCAAGTACATAAAACATAGATTGACTTAATTATTTTTGAGAAATGTTTTTATAAATGATGTAGTGGTTAAACATTTTGATCACCAAAAACGTAGGAAGTCGTAGTTTAATTTATGTTATGAGGGGTTGCTCTTTAAAGGAGAATAAATTAGGTGAACATGTTTTCTAAGCAGGCAGCCCTGAAATTAATGGGGACTGAAAATAAAAAATTGGGATCAATATTTTAAGCTGGATCTAATTACTGATTGTCATGTCTATAACGCAGTTGGGATGTAAATCGTCTTGATGAATTGCCCGAGTACATGAGGTTGTGTTTTCTTGTTTTGTACAATGAAATCAATAGCATTGGATGTGATATTCTTAGGAGTAAGAAAATCAACATGATCCCTTATCTCAAAAAGTCTGTAAGTATATAATTTATATCTTATGTTTCTAGGTAGAGATTTTATAGAAAATATCGACTAAATAATATTAGGGATACGTTTTAGGGACATTCTCATAAATATTACAAAAAAATTTTTGTTCTAAAAATACCACAAAATTGAAATAAATTTAAAACTTCAAATTTAAACCCTAGACTCCCAAAACCAAACTCTTCTACCTTTCAAAACTAAACCCTAAATTCTATTTCGTGAACCCAAACCCAAAAATTTAAATTCTAAATCCTTAGAATTCATTTTTTATGTTTGTGGTATTTAAAAAAAACAATGTGATGATATTTTTAAATTTTTGGGAGTGTGTGGTATTTTTGGAATTTGAATCTTTTTGTGGTATTTCATGAAGTTCCTCTATGTGTTATTATATAAATATTATATGCGTAAACTTCTGTATTTTTTGACTTGTGATTTCTATGACTATTTGCTTTTTTAAATCGGATGTTGTTGTTTTTAGTCCAAAGGATTGGATCTACATATTTTTGTAATGATTCATATAAGTTACTCAATCTGAATTTCTTCATATTTTTAAACAAATGTTTTATAGTCAAATTTTCTCTAAATATATAAGTTTATTACCACAATAAAATAATAAATTTTTTTCTTATATATTGTTTATACTTTTTAAGTAATGTAACTTTGGTGGAGAAAAAAAAAATTCAAAACATAATAAGATTTTTACACTTTTTATTATATATAAAAATGACAACTTTTTGGTTTAAAAACTAATGTAAACTTACAAATATTGTAACTCATATATATATATATATATTAATTTATCTTAAATTTAGTGGGCAGATATTTCTAAAGCATATTTAATAGAAGCAACATGGTATAAGAGAGGATACAAACCAAATTTAGAAGAGTACATGCAAAATGCTTGGGTTTCAATCTCATCCCCATTGATATTACTTCACTTCTACTGCGTATTCTCCGACCAACTCTCTATCGAAGTCTTAGAGAGTTTGTCCCAACACCAACAAAACATTGTCTGATGTTCTGCTTCTGTGTTACGTCTAGCCAATGACCTTGGAACTTCACCGGTAAAATTTTTTTTCCTAAATCTAACTAATAATACTCCGGTTGTTTTAGAGTTTTATTTAGTTCTTTAAAATTGATTTTTAGGTTTTATACACTTTTTTGTTAAGTTAATGTTAACAAAGTGCAAATAAAAGTTGATTTTTAGGATTTAGTTAATCGGGGCTTCTAGCTCTGGTGGTAAAGGGCTCACGGCTGTGAGTTTCGCCACCTAGGTTCGAATCCCGGCCATCATCAATTAATATGGGGTGAATTTCGGAGGTCCTCCTGGGTACCCTTGGTGACTGCGGACACTTTGGCCTTAGTCGGAATTTGGGGTCCCGGATACCAGGATCATAAAAAAAATTAGTTAAAATATTAAATTACTATTGGTTAAAAATTATGAGAACGTATGTATTGTGAAAAGTATAAAATTCTTAAAAATCAAGAATTAAAAAAAGAGATGGAGTAATAGCTTCAGTTACTAGGGTTAGTTAGAGGTGATGGAAAATTTAACATGTTGTTGAAACTTGAGGTCATAAGATATTAATAAAACTTGGTTCCACGTCTAAATGAAATAAAAATATTCATCCGAATCACCTAAAAGTTATAAATTACATTTAAATGTACTTTATCCTAAAGTATTTTCACTTTAGTGGACTTTGTGGTTTCCTTTTATCTTAGTGCACTTTCACTTTGTAAAAAATACCATTTTGTCCTTGAAAAGGTGAGAGAGAAAAAAAGGAGTGGTATTGATGTGATGTTTTTTTTTTTTCTTCCTCAATCTTTAAAAATAATTAGTTGATTATATATATTTTTTTAAAATATAAATTATACCAAAATTTATATTTTTTTGTACTCAATAAACAGACATTTGTTTTTTTCTTATTTGGATACAAAAAAACAAGTTTCATAATGTCTATGTACAAGATGCTTTATGTACACGACGCTTTGTGTACATGATGCTTTGTATACACGACGATTTGTGTACGTGATACTAATTATTCGGGTGTACACAATGATGAGGCAATCTATGTACAACTTCGTGTATAATGCAACATGTATATAGCGTTGGGTACACAATGGATGTGTACACGATGCTTGTGTACATCATGCTAATGATGTACACGATGCTTGTGTACATCATGCTAATGATGTACACAACAATAATGCAGTCGTACACAATGATAATGCATTGTATGTACAATGTCGTGTACAATGGAC